>RHDR01000710.1:0-15561 GCA_009806295.1 Davidsoniella neocaledoniae
CTTCTATTTTTGTTTTTCTTCGCTTGTTTGATTTTACAGCCAAAGCTACTGCTAGTACTCTTTCTCTTTCTTTTTTTTTTGGTTGTTCTTTGGCTTATCTACTATCACTATCTTCAGGTTGTGGTCCTGATTTGCTTGCATGTTTTCTTTCTACAGCCTTTGTTTTTTTACTTGTCTTGCGAGGGGTTTCGACGATTTATACTTGCTATACATTCAACAGGAAATGCTGGACTGAATGCTTGTTTTGTGTCTTTTCCAGTCTGGCATTTGTTAGCTAGTGCTTTATCTGTTATGTTTATGCTTCTTTATTGGGAGGGAGAGGCAATTCAGGCTTTGTTTGAAGCAGATCAAGCCTGGACTTGATACATTGTACAATTTTCTTCTGCGAAAGAGTAACTTTTTAGTTATATACCCCTTTTTTTATATACCAATTACGTTTATAACTCTACCTACCCATATGGCTTCATTGAGATGATCATGATATCTTGTAGAACAAAAGGAGGCTTTGATATAGGCTAACAAAAAACACAATTTTATTCAGAGCATGCATCGCCCTCTCAACAAAAACAAACAACTACTACTAGCTAGTTCAGACAACAACAGAACATGAAACATTGGATTTCCCTCCTCCACTTCTTCTTCTTATTCTCGCTAAACTATCCGATCTGAACTACGGCATGTATACCTAACGATGACGCCGAGTCGAGTCAGTAGCTGAAATGCGTGTTGACTTTCTGCGAGTGCTGAGGCGCTCAGCATCCGCTTCAGCCGAGGTAGGGCTGGTGTTGCCGTTGGTAGGCGCAGCAACGGTAGCTGGGATAGAGCTAGTTGACGAATTCTTGGAGCGAGAAGACGCCGTGGGCCGGTTGTAATCGTAGGGCTCCCGGTCACGAGCACCGACACTAGACTGGCGGCCGATGCTCTGACGCTTGCGAGAAGCGGCGGCATTAGGCGGGTATGAAGTACCATTGCCATTGCGACCGCCCTGGTCCGAGTTCTCAGGCGAGCTCATGTTTCCACTAGACCGTGACATGCCCATGGTCAGTTGCGAGATGGGCACAGCAACACGCTTGGCCTCACGCTCACGACGACGAGCACGTCTACGGGCACGGTCTTCCTCTTCTAGTCTCTTGTTATGACGCTCTAGGGCAGCAATCTCGCTGCTGGACAGGTGCACATCAGTCTCTCCGCGTTGCTGAGCCTGCTGAATTCTGCGCATAGCAGAAGTTGCCAGGATCTCATCTCTTTCCTCCTGCGACAGGCTGGGATCTAGATCATCTTCATCCTCGGAATAATCGTCCGAGTAGTCGTCATACGAGTCGGCTCCATCGTCGCCAGAGCGTCTCGACACCAGAGCATTAACCTCATCACCAGAGCCCAATTCCTCCACACGTCCTCTCACATCGTCCCCTGACATGTCTCCCATGCCTTCGGCGGCGGCCAGGTCTGCATCTTGCCGTCTTGGCCCACGCCGCGATGGTCTTCCCCATTGGGGCGCACGTTTGGGAGCTTGCGGCCGACCACTTAGACCGCCTCCCCGGAAAAAGCCTCATCGATAGGCTTATCCATGAAAGAAGCGTGGCCAAGAATGACCACGCCAGAAGCACCAATCAGCCACATGAGAGTCGAAAAGGGCGAGGCGATAAGGCCCAGCGGGATCGACACACACAGGAGAGTGGTGTACAGCTGCGACGTAGTGGCACGGAAAGTGCCAACCTCGAGGTCGCGGCCGTCGAGTTTGTTGATGCCCCAGAAGCCACCAATGACAAGGAATATATCGAACATTAGCAACCAGTTGGTGAGCAGGGCGTAGAGTGACAACATGATGAAGCAGGCCAGGTAGTTGGTGCTGAAGTGGCCTAGATTGTAGTTGACACGTGACTGAACCTCGCCAAAGTGGGCGGGCTTGGAGACACGGCGCATGTCGAAGAACTCGGAGACCGGGCGCATGTTAGCGAAGCGGCTGGTGAGCGTGCCGCCCTGGCTGAACGACGAGAAGCGCTCGCTGAGGCCGAGACGCGAGGTCAGCAGTTCAACGGGGATCTGAATACGAGCCATTGTGTCTATCAGATCGGTATATGATATAGAGAAATATGTATTTGTTTTGGTACGGCAGTCGGAAGATCGCCAAGAGTTCGGATCTGACACCGGGAGCGATCAAAGAAAAAAAGAAAAGGCAAGGCTAGCAAAGCAACGTGTCTGGTTAGCAAAACAGGCTTGTTGATAGGGTTGTTGATATCTGCCGTTCAAGTGGTTCGGAGGCAAATTGGCGAGACAATGGATTGATCAATAGAATGCAGCAAAACAATAAAGAATAAACAAGCAAAAAGGAGAGGAAGAGAGAGAGACAAGAAAGATGAACGCTAGGGAAAAGAAGCTCGAGTAATTGATGAGAGGCCAACTTTTGTCAGGGGCAGGCCTGTGGTTGATTACTTGTAGCTTGGAATTTTGGTGAGTGGATCGTGGGAAGAAAGAATGCCTGGAGAAAGCCTAAATTAGGCCTATAGCAGAGGCCTAAAGATACCAACTGAGAATATCTTTTAGAAGGCCATCTGCACTAAGCTGTACTAAATTGTCTTTGTCTGCGCTTGTTTAGGAAGCCAATTGGCCTGTAACCCCTCACTCAATTGGGCAAAAGCGGTGAATAGCCGCGCAGGGTCTTGCGTGTTCACGACTACAAGTAACTATACAAAGTTCCATATTGTATGTATGAATACATACTTATGACATACGTTGTGTTGACAGATCCAGCACTAGTTCTGGCACAAAGTAGCAGAAAAGAAAATAAACATATCAACAGAACAAAACAGAGCAAAAAAAAAAGATCGGTTTAATGCAGATGCATATATGCAGCCAACCAGTTTGAATATGCCGATAATAGGGGAAGCAGATGTGCCCTCAAAACTTGACGAGATTCTCCGCCGGACGAAAAACGATCTATTTCAACCGTTGATTAGGCGGCAGAATAGCAGAGATAAGGCAAGGCCGCGAATCCGAGAAAAAGAAGCAATGAATGAACTAGAAAGCATGTGAACCCCGTCACTAGAAAGGATGCTAAGCTAGTCGACAGCTCCTTGACCAAGCCCCTCCAAGCTCTAGGTTAGCAAAGACGTGGAGCTGGGCGGTGAGAAGCAATCAGGCAAGGCAGAGAGAAAGAAAAAAATGCTGATAATGAGGGGCAGTGCTCAGACTGAAATTGTTCACGATGACGAGAATAGAGAGACAAGAAAAGGCAACAAACAACTAAATAAAAAACAAGCTTACCTTGATATAGGGCGTTCACGTCTAGTATCCTGGATGGTCCAGCAAATTTCGTATGTTTCAACGAGCGCTGGCCATCAGGTTTTCCACGGAATCACGGAGCGGAACGAGCCTGGTGACGGCCACCGAGGGCTATCAGACGCAGAATCAGATATGAAAGCCAGTCCCTCCTTATCGACCAAGAAGGGACACGGAAAATGCGGTATATCTTGAGGGGGGGACAAGAGTCTAAAGACAAAACAAAAGAGAGGCAGAAGCCTTCCGTTTGTTCTTTTGAGAAAGAAGAAAAGAAAAGAAGAAGGGAAAGAGAGGAAAAAAAAGAAGAAGAGCGGGACAGGCAATAAGTACTAAGATGGCAAAATGCAAATGCCAGCAGCCAACCAAGCTCTGGCTGGCTCAAATTTTGGTTCTGGGCTCGTTAACCGTTAACCATCTGGGCTGAACAATTAAGCCCTGTCCTGTTGTTTGTGTTTACTATTTGGTTTACTATGTATGTACTTGTCTAGGCTATTACTACAGCTTTAACTCTTTGACTTCCTCTCTGGCATAAAAAGAGATCAACCCATAACCTAAGAGCTGGCATGACAGCTTCTTGACTCCTGGTCTCTTCTAGGCCTCTAAGCGTCCGCCAGCACTTCGCTTGCTTAGCTGGTCATTATCATCTGCATAGCAAGCTGGACCAAGTCAGGCAATCAGGTCGAGTCAGGCCAAGGTCAGGTTAGGCCTTAGATCAGGTCAGGCCGAGAAGAAGACAGGAAGAGAGGATACAAGAATGGAAATATGCTAAAAGACAGCCAACTCAGACTGTGCAAATAGCTATATTCTAACTGGTCTATAGAGCTGTTTTGTCCGGCTGGTAGCCCTGTATTGCTCTTATACAACTACATACAGATATGTATACAGATATGTAAGTATTTCATGTCCGGAACCCCTCAAAATTATAGCCAGCCAGCAAACAAGCATAGGCTTGTCCTTCCAGCCTCTACTTTAGCAAGCCTCTTGACTACCTCCCTAATTTTGTCTCCCCCGCAGCCTGTCTTTGATTCAAAGATCTCTGATTCTCCCCCGTCCATCTCTTTAATCCATTTCCTCTTTGGATCTCGTGCCAGGAACCAAATTGAGTTAAGTAGATCTTTATTCACTTTTTTTTCCTTCTTTTTTTCGCTCTAGTCGCTAATAGGAGAACGAGGGTTCTGGCATTCTATTTTTTTAGTGTGTGTAGCATAGCTTGTTTGTATGGAGGGTCACAGTAGGAATTCTATCAATATGAACAATATCTAGAGGCCAAAACATGCAAAGCCTTTGTTGATTGAAATTCAATACATGCAGAAAAAAAAAATCCATTACTGCTTAAATCAAATCTCCAGTCTTCAATAGCGACACTCATGCAAAGGCCACTTGGACCTTTATCACAGGCCGAAGAAGCAGATAGGAAGCGGCAAAAGCAAGACAAGCATCAACAACAATACCAATGACAACAACAAGACTAAAAAGAACTATACAATTACCATGTATAACCATATTAGCTGGCCTACCAGCTCCGTTTCGGTGTGACGGAGCCCGCCAACTCATCAGTGCATCGAAAGGCATCAGAGTGTCAGAGCATCTGTAGTTGGTGTATCTAGAGGATAAGACTAGCGATAAGCCTGCTTACAGATATACATAGTAGCATTGATTTGTGTAAAGTCACTATTCAAGGTGAGACTTTGTGCTCACAGCCGGGGTCTCGATCCCTTGCCTAGATCCTATTCCGGACTTGTTCCATATTGATACCTCAGTAATCCTCAGATTCACAGTTTGATAGTCAGTTATATCACAAATAATGTGTAGTCTGCTGAGTTTTGGTAATAGTTCTTTGAGTCATTACAAGTACACGGAGACATATCAACAATATTCTCAAGACCGTACATAAATTGTATAACAAGAGAGCATAGATATTGTATCCGAACATATCTTCATGGTGCTTGGTTCTCAATAGCTTCTTCTCTTGTCTTCTCATAGTTTCATTTTTCTCCGCTGCCTAGTGCCAACGATAACATGCATTTATGCCTAACGTAGTAGAAAGAAAAGAATAAAAAAAACAGCAGATAGAAAAGCTAGGCAGGCCGAAAAGCTATGAGGAAAAAAATCCCTCCCGGTAACAATCCCACCAGAAAAAAAGAAAGCAGACCTTCATCCGGCAACGGAAAGAATATTTAACCCAAAAAGAAACCCCCAGAATCGAGAGGAAGGAAAGCAGCTAGAGAAAGGCTCATATACTTAGTATGTACGTAAATATAGGCTCACTATGGAGGATGATGGAAGAGGGGAATAATCTTTCGCACCTCTCGTGAAGGTACAACTGTTGCTGCTTGCTTCGTACTGACGTAATCAGATCTGCTACGTACTATCAAGTTTATATATATGTATCTATAGTTATATATACCTCCAATAGCACCATTATTCGTAGCATTCGGTTACTTACTCACTACAACAATAGCTGCTTTTCATGGCGCTTATATGCAATCCTCTATAGGAAGAGAGTAGGGGAAAAGTGCTAGTAGCTGTTGGCCTCTGTCTATAATTGTTACTATTGCTTAACCCCTCTATTTTCCCTCGTCCGGAATTTCGCCTCATTTTGTGACGTTCTATGTCTCTTTTTGCTTTTGCTTTCTTTTTTGTTGATTTTTTTTTCATGTATTCACCGCTTCCTTCTTTAGATCTAAGAAGAAAAAAAAGAAAAAAAGCAAAAAAAAAAAAGCTATCAACAAGGGCTTTTATGCAAGACGTAGTTTGGTAGCCTATCAAATTCATAACTAACCATGTCTGATTTATTTCTTACTGTTGCGGTCTTGTTCTGAAACTGTGGCTTCTTTCTTGTTCTCTTTGATTTTGGTATTGGATATTTTTATTTGAGATATACATATCTGTACAGGCACAAACATTTTCTTATGGCGTTATCTAAGATTGTAAACAAAAAAGTCACCGCTGTTTTATCAAAAACACAAGGGTCTTGAGAATGAAGTTCGTGCTAGTACACTTGGGTTATGACGCATAATGTATCTGTATACACTCATTAACCCTATTGTCATAATAAGTATATTAGTGGCATTTGAAGGTTGCCCAACCTCCTTGTGTTTTGAACGGAATCGGATAACAAGGTCACAACTAGAAATGCAACAGCGAGATTAAAAAGATATCATGAAGTAATTTTGTATATGTACAAGAAAAGCCTATTAGAAACAAAGAGGTACAAGAAAGTAGTAAAAAACGCCTAAACCCTTAATGAAAATAACCCTAAATAGCAATCATCATCATCTTAGTGGTCAGGTATTCGTCAATACCGTATTTGCTGCCCTCACGACCGAAGCCACTCTCCTTGACACCGCCGAAGGGAGCAGCGACGTCACTGACACTACCGCTGTTGACACCAACCATGCCGACCTCGAGGGCCTCAGCCACACGCCAGCAGCGCGACGGGTCCTCGCTGAAGAAGTAACCAGCGAGACCGACATCGACGTCGTTAGCCATGGCGATAACCTCTTCCTCGGTATCGAAGGCGAAGATGGAGGCTAGAGGACCGAAAGTCTCTTCCTTGGCAACCTTCATACCGGGCTTCATGCCGGTTAGCACGGTAAGTTCGTGGAAGTATGGGCCGAGCTCAGGCAGGGCCTTGCCGCCAAAGGCCACAGTAGCACCGAGGGCAACGGCGTCTTCAATATGCTCGCGAACTTTGGAGATAGCACGGCCGTGAATTACGGGACCATGGGTAGTGGTAGCCTCGAAGCCGTCACCGACCTTGAAGGGAGAGATGGCGGTGATTAGTTTGGCTACAAAGGCATCGTGGATCGAGCGGTGCACGAAGATGCGATTGGCGCACACACAGGTCTGGCCTGACACACGGAACTTGCAGCCAACGAGAGCGACAACAGCCTTGTCAACATTGGCGTCGTCGAAGACGATGAATGGCGCATTGCCACCTAGCTCGAACGACAGCTTCTTCAGCGTTGAGGCAGCCTGACCCATGAGTAGCTTGCCAACGGGAGTCGAGCCAGTGAAGGACACCTTCTTGATAGCGGGGTGTGTGCAGATAGCCTTTCCAACGGCCGGTGTGTGCTTCAAAGTCGTCACAAAGTTGAGAACGCCTGGGGGGAAGCCAGCACGATGAGCCAGCTCAGCCAGAGCAAGAGCCGTCAGAGGCGCCTCGCCCGGGGTCTTAATGACCATGGTGCAGCCGACGGCAAGAGCGGGGCCGGCCTTGCGCGTAATCATAGCCGCGGGGAAGTTCCACGGCGCAATGAGACCACACACGCCAATGGGCTCACGGCGCGTCACAATGCGTGCCGACTGGTTGCTGGCCTCAATAGTGTCGCCGTAGACGCGGGGCGCCTCCTCGCTGAACCACTCTAGGAAGTTGGCACCATACGTCACTTCGGTGCGCGCATCGGCTAGCGACTTGCCGTTTTCCAGCGTGATCAGTTGTGCGAGGTCCTCGTGGTGCTCCATCATCAAGTTGTACCACTTGCGCAGTAGCCGGGCACGGCTACGCGCTGTTGTCTTTTTGAAGGCCGGGAAGGCGGCGACGGCGGCCTTAATGGCGAGCTCCGTGTCGGCATCGTCGAAGTCGGGGCATTGCGCTACAATCTTGGCGGTGGCCGGGTCTAAACGTCGTCGATTCAGATTAGTCTGTGGATCTCACGATAGCTATAGACAAGAGTAACCACATTGCATTACTCACTTTCGACACCGAACTCCAGACCGCTGGCTGCATCAACCCACTGGCCGTTGACGTAGCACTTTGTCTTCAGCAGCGACGCGTCTTTAAGCTAGTAATAGAGTTAGTAGAGCTTCACATATAGATGCACCATCGACACCGGACTTACTTGGAATTTAGACATTGTGATATATTTTGCTGTGAAAAGAGACTCTTTGGTAAAATCGAAGATCGAAGAGACTTGAAAATAAGAAGAAGAAATCGAATCACTTAGAAGGACGAAAAAGAAACGCGGAATCTCTGTTGAAATAGAAATAATAATAAGAGTCCTCGAAACAAAAAGGATCCCGCCGGTGGAAGGCAACTCGACTTAGACGGGTAATTGCCCTTTATTTGTTCTAGCTAGGAGGGGAGGGCAATCGGTGACTAGCTGGCTTGGCTCCAAAATAGTAGCTTCCTAATCGTGCAGTTGCAGTTGCAGTTGCATTTTATTTTTTATTTTTTTATCGCCATTTTTATCTTTTTATCTTTTTTCATTTTTTAATTCTGTAACTACCGGGTTGGGGTTGGATTCGGGCATACATTCCCTTCTATAAAAACAACAGCTACTCATTTTCATAGGTTATCATCATTTGACTACACGTGACATTTCCCGGTACCAAACAAATGACTCTGAGATATGAATCAAAGATTGAGATGCCGAGATGATTCCTCGGACCCCGACGCCAAGTTCCGCAGTCGGCATTAGCTCTATGATATTGCCTCTCTTTCATGATAATTGTGGTTGTGTCTAGGTCGTTGTTCCCACCTGGTACCGGACTCCCGTTCTATCTCGAGGAATAGATATCTTAGTATATACATACATATCAACAATCTATTAGCCTCTTGGTAGTCCCGTTATAGTCCGTTGAACAATTGCCACCCAATAGCGTGTAAGGGTTGCTAATCTACAAGCGAACAATTGCCAAATCGAATCTACAGAACAAAACCATAAGGGCCCTTCGCTTGGTTTGTTTATGCCCCAGGTTTTGACGCTTTCTAGGCTTAGCCAAGATAAAAGGAAAGGAAAGGAAGCGTCCTATAGCCAATCAGCGACTACTATTTTATATTTTAGTATGGGTGTGGCCCGGACCGGTGCCAACTCTCCACATTTGAAAACAACTTTAACAAACAAACCTCGGAGGACAAGGAATTTGGAGGCGGCACCTTCAGAGGGGTCAAATCCGGCATTTTACTCTTTAGGGCAGCACTAGCCAAATCGACGGCTTCTAGTTGGTCGCTATGGAATCTATTGGATCTATCACATCTATTATCCTAATATTAGACTCGTCTATGAGACCTAGGCCTACCCGGGGCCGGTTTCCGGTCACTTGACTACGGCAATAGGCCAAGTTGTTGGGATAGATTAATCGAACAATTGAAATTGAAATTTAAGCATATGGAAATCCAAGCATAGGCCGGCTTATCGAAGCGAAGATGTGACACAGCATTTGCTTTACTTTCTTGGAGAACTTTAGGACGAATGTGTTTTCTCGATCGGGAAAGGCAAAGACAGCCTCCCGTTATCGCTCCGCTAACTCTGATAACGACGTCGCCTGCGGATAGGCCAGCAACGAATCCTGTCAAGTAACTGCTTTCTAGGTTGTTGTCGATGCCGGTGGCACTAAGAACTTAAAATGATAACGTAAAGTATAAACAAGCACAATAACATATAAAGAAATAC
This sequence comes from Davidsoniella neocaledoniae, assembly GCA_009806295.1. Classification (NCBI taxonomy): domain Eukaryota; kingdom Fungi; phylum Ascomycota; class Sordariomycetes; order Microascales; family Ceratocystidaceae; genus Davidsoniella; species Davidsoniella neocaledoniae. Next base: position 9,678 of record RHDR01000710.1, read on the forward strand.
TCAGTGTATAAAGCCTCAAAACACCCTTTCCTCCCACTTCCTCTTTGTCTCTTTCTTTACGCCCATCAAGTCTTTCTTCTTCTGTCTTCATCCATCTCTCTCTTTTTCTATCTCTTCGCCATGTCTGTCCTACAGCCTTCTGTTGCTACTGCTGTGCCCGGTCCCCAGACCGCGGCTGTCGCCAAGGAGCTTTCCGAAGTCTTCGATGCCCGCGCCGTCCAGATTGCCTGCGACTACGACAAGTCGGAGGGCAACTATCTGGTCGATGTCGACGGCAATCGCTTCCTCGATGTGTAAGTAGCATCTCGATCTATTCAATATGACATCATCGACTAACTAAGTTGTCTCTTCTCTCTTATAGCTACTCCCAGATCGCCTCCATCGCCGTCGGATACAACAACAAGCATTTGATCGAGGCTGCTTCGTCGCCAGCCATGGTCTCAGCTCTAGTCAACCGTCCTGCCACCGGCAACTTCCCTTCGCCAGCCTGGACTGATGCTCTCAAGAACGGTCTGATGAAGGTTGCCCCTCCCGGCATGAAGTACATCTTCACCGCCCAGTCGGGCTCTGAGGCCAACGAGCTGGCCTACAAGGCCGCCATGATGCTGTACCAGCGCCGCAAGCGTGGTGTCGGTGCCGAGTGGACTGCTGAGGAGTCATCCTCCTGCCTAGAGAACGCCAAGCCTGGCTCCCCTGACCTAGCCATCATGTCGTTCGCCAACTCCTTCCACGGCCGTGGCTTCGGTTCCCTGTCGACTACCCGCTCCAAGGCTGTCCACAAGCTGGATATCCCCGCCTTCAACTGGCCCAAGGCCCCCTTCCCCGCTCTCAAGTACCCTCTGGACCAGCACGTCGAGGAGAACAAGGCTGAGGAAGCCCGCTGCCTGGCTGCCGTCGAAGAGCTGATCAAGACTTGGGTGTCGCCCGTGACTGCCGTCATTGTCGAGCCCATCCAGTCCGAGGGTGGTGACAACCACGCGTCTGCTGCCTTCTTTCAGGGTCTGCGTGACGTGACCAAGAAGCACGGTGTTGCCCTGATTGTCGATGAGGTTCAGACTGGTAAGCTATTCACCTCATAATCACTATTTACTACATCATCTCAAGCTAACTAAACTCCCCCTTATGTTCTAGGCTTCGGCTCTACTGGTAAGTTCTGGGCTCATGAGCACTGGAACCTGACCTCGCCTCCTGATCTGGTCACCTTCTCCAAGAAGGCCCAGACTGCCGGCTACTTCTTCGGTGATGATCTGCTGATTCCCGACAAGGCCTACCGCCAGTTCAACACCTGGATCGGCGATCTGGCGCGTGTGCTGGTTTCCAAGGCCATCATCGAGGAGATCCAGACCAACAATCTAGTTACTGCTACTGCCCGTGTCGGTGACCTGTTGTACGCCGAGATCGAGAAGCTGGCCGTCAAGTACCCCGGCAAGGTCAACAACCTTCGTGGCAAGGGTATGGGTACCTACATCGCCTTTGATACCACCGACCCCGCTAAGCTGATTGGTGCTATGCGCAAGCTCGGCGTCACCATCGGCTCGTGCGGCAAGAACACTATCCGTCTGCGCCCCATGCTGATCTTTGCTGAGGAGCACATTCCGCTGCTGATTAGCGCGCTCGACCAGTCTCTGGCTGAGCTGTAAGGAGAGTACTTACTATCATGGCTATTGCTACTTCTTCTGCACCTGCTACTATTGCACATTTCTTAGTCTAGTCTCGGCGTTCTTTTGTCTTTCTGTTTCTTCCAGGCTGTTTAGTTTTTGTCTTGTTTGGTTTAGTGGGTTCACGGTTTGGAACTCTACACGCATTCTACGATCTCCAATACTTCTCTTTTTTGGTGTGGCTCAGAGAAATTATTGCTCTTTAGTCCACCTGTATGTACATAGTAAAATTTATATCCATAAATTCTGCCAGCTACGTTGTTATGATTTGCAACAGCTTGGCATTAGCTCCATCAACTTTTAATCCCATTGTAACCGTGCCTCTGTATCTATCCGTCTGAGTGCTTTAGCGTTGCAGCCGCCATTTCTGTCTGAAATAACAGCTCGTTTTTTCTCTCGATATAGCGTATCTTAAATGCCACCTTAACCCCTCCTGCCAGATGCCCTAAAACAGGCAAGCTTTAGTAGGCTCTGTGAACAGAAAAACAAAAGGCTGTCTTACACTAGCATAAAATTACTATACCAAAAGATTGGAGAATGGCAGGTCAAGTGCCGGGACTAAGAGGCTCATGCCATCATTCTGTATGTGGAAAGCTACGGCGAGGAGATTTCTTGATCACGAGAAAAGGACTTGTTTGGAGACTTTCTTTATAGATAAAAGAGATGCGGAGAAACTCTACAACTACATGCTTAGATACAGACATACATGTGTAGGCATGCCATGTTCTAGGGTTGTGCTAGGGTTGGTTAAGCTCAAACCATGGAGAATTCCAGTTTCTATGTGTCAAAGAACTCTAGATAGGAGGAACAACAACGCCGTTCATGTGACTAGTTTCAATATAGCCTTTCTATATCAATGTTCTGGAAATAGTCAAACCTGCTCGTGTCGATAGGGTATTCCAAAATTAAACTCTGTCGAGGAAAGAAGGAGTAAAGAAAAAAGACCGACTTCGGCTGTCACTCACCAGAACAATGGAAAGCTAGGGCTATATCACGGCTTCTAGCGGGCCCTCTCAATGTTTCGTTTTCTTTTAACATTATTCCTATAGGCTAGTATTTTGCACTAGTCATGGGAAAAAGTCTGTAGAGAACGCTTAGGTGACTTGAAACAGAAAAGTTACCTGCCAAGCCATGGCCATTAGCTTGTGATACTTGAGTAATAACCAATCAAGACTTTGGAAGGTTTTACTAACAGGTATCCTGCTAGCTACGAAAGCTATGACTATTTTGATAAGTAGCTTAGCTAACGAAATTCCCATCTAAGCTTTGTTCCTAGAGATATTTGAGCGCGGATCCGGATGTCTGATGCCAAGAACTGGAATCCCGGGCCGGGAGCAGATATCCGGTTCCGGGTCACGAACTAAGTTAGAAAGACTTATGATGATATATATTTCAAAAGACAGGTAATGCTATCATTAACGTGATAGTTTGACGCCGTCGGCTTTAGCTATTGAAGATGTTGCCGCCGGGATTAAACTCGGTCAAGCTCAACTCGGCTTCGATAAAGCCGGGCTTTGATGATGTTACTAGGCATGTAGGGTTTGAGACTAGTATCAAGTATTCATAGCATCACATGGCATCTCATGACGCAATAGACAGTTAGACAGCACTTTATATCGCGATAGTTGAGATATCTTATTGTCATTAAGTAGTACAGCAGAATCTAGATACATACAAGCTCCAGGTCTTACCAGATATGAAACAATGAAGCAAATTCTCTTGCTGCCTACATGTTCATCCACATATTGCCTCCTAGGCCGCCTCCAGGCGTCAAGCCGCTACCGGGTGTCTGGCCACCACCACTGCCCTCAATCAAGGGACTAAAGTCAGTCTGCATAGAAACCGAGTACTCATCCAAAGTCTGCTGGAAGGACGCAAACGTCTCGTCAGTGCCGAAGAAGGTCGAAGGGATTTGCATCGTCGACGCGGCAGGTTCTTGTCTGATAGAAGCGCCACGCCAGAAGTCTAACGGATGTGGCGCCATTCCGTTGTGTCCACCAGCGCCGACCAAATCGGGGTTCCCCGTAGCTGTAGACGGAGCAATGCTATCTCCGTCATCGTCTCCGAGCCGCGAGCCTCCCATAGCTGAGGCAGCTGTGGCTGTGGGAGCCCCAGACGACGGCTGTTTCCACAGCATCTGCCACTTCTTGAAGCGCTCATAACCTGATTCCTCCTCGGTCAAGTCAGTTGCTCCCGCACCGGACATCTTATTGCTAGCCGTTGCCGCAGCGTCCAGCTTAGCTACAGCGCTCTCAAAGACCTCCAATAGGGAAACCTCAGACCGAGCCGACTCACCCCAGGCTGCCATGCTCTTAATCATGGCCATGCCCTCACCCAGGGCAGTGCGCAGTCGGTCGGTGCGCTTCTGTAGACACTGCGTAACGATGACGAGCAGAGCTGCGCGGCAGGCACTAAACTCGGTGTATGAGGCACGTGCCAATCCGATCGTGCGGTTTAGCGCCTTGCACGTTTCGATGACGCTGAGTGCCGCCTCAATACAGTCGGCTACTAGCAGAGCGCGCGGGTGAGGCTTAGAGGTAGATGTGGCTGTTGAACTGGTTGGTGTTGCACCGGAAGTCGCCGGACTGGCATCAGCACCGGCCATCGATGTGTGTGTGCGGCCAAGGCGCGCGGGAAGACAAACGGCCGCCGGCATATAATCGTAGTAGGCAAAACTCGAGTCGTAAATGGGCATCAAGCCGCGAGAACGGCACATTACCAGAGAAGTCTTTGTTAAACTTATCCAATGGCAGAATGTCCCACCACTTGTGAAGTTCATTCTTTGTATCAATTAACCTTGTAAAAACGTCGGCGGTCTCTTGCCGTGTCCCGGTCTTCAATAGTTGGCTGGAGTATAGAGTTAGTAATGTGTTGTTGAGGGATCTAAGTATAAACTCACATCTCGCGTGACACTTTCGTTAAGGTTTTGTTTAGTTGTAATGTGGCCAGCATATGAGCTGTATTAACTGGCATATTGACCGGCCACATAGATGGATCCAAAGAAGGTAATGCCGCATCAACTTCTGCTGGGGCGATCGAGAGCGGACGACCGTGAAAGATACCAACTCGTCTATCCAGGGTTATAGTTAGCATATTAGGGTTAATGAGACAGTTCTCAAAGCAAGGTCGGTCACTCACCGTTCGATGGCGTGAGCTGTCCAAAATACACGGTTGCGAGTCTCTCGAACAATCGGCGGCCAGGCATCCGTCGAGCAGTTACGGTGCATGCCGTTTTGAATCGCTAGCTTTAGAGCTAGGTTCAGATAGATATATGAAAGGCCAGAGGCGTCTAGAGGTAATGTGTATAGGCCAATCAGTAGACAGGCCTGGACGCTCTCTAGCGACGCTATGGTGATGATATCAGGAACCAGCATGCATGCGCGCTGATAGAACATAACTCCGACAGCATCTTCCTCGTACGGCGAGCTGCCCTGGCCTCCGGACTGAGCCAGACGCGGCGGGCTCTCGTTGTCGTTGTCGAGGTACGCATACTGAGTGCCAATAGCCAAGATAATCAGAATCATGCCGACCGTGCCGACATCGCGGTGCGTGAAGACGGCCGGATTCTCGTAAGCCAGATTGATTTTTTCCATGAGCCAGGCACGGTCGACGAAAAAGTAGTTGCTCTCGGCATGCTTGAAGAAGGCCTCAACAAGATAGCCCGTGATGTATGGCGGCGGCAATGACTGCAGCGAGAGCACTGTGTTGGACGGTGACTGAAGCTCTTCGGCACGGTAGTACTCCTTGAAGGTTAGTGGGTCAGCCGGCTTGTCGCCTGAGCGTGAATCCGGATTGCAGTTCTCGATCCACTGCTTGATGCGCATCGAGAAGTTCCAGTGTGAGAATTCGCCCGAGTAGTCTATAAATCTTGTTAGAATAGGGGCTAGAAGACGATATATTACCCAACTCACGAGCTATATTGCTTTCCAGAGGCTGCATAGTGAAGCTCTCTGCATCGACGCCGAGATAGTCCGAGCCCTGCGACGTCTCGTCTGCCTCGGCTCCAGTCGTTGCTGCCGCTGTTGCAACCCCACCTGCGCCACGTTGACGATCGACCGCCTCGGCCATGCTTCGTAGCGCTGCCGAGTCAAGATTCGGCCGCCCGGTGTAATGCGCCAATAGCTTCTCCATGTAGCGCATGCGCTGCGCCAACTCGGCCGGCTCTCGGGACGTAATTGCGGTACGTGATGCGCCATCATCGGCCGTGTCGCGTGGCGGATGGCCCG
>RHDR01000711.1:0-15499 GCA_009806295.1 Davidsoniella neocaledoniae
CTATAATATTGTCTTTTCCTTCTATTTCCAACGTGAACATGTCTTTTTTTTTTCTAACATTTTAAGTCTTGCTTTTAATCGATCTTACTAACACAGTGATTAACTATGAAACTCTTATTAGTATAAACCATAGCTTTTAGGGATTACTACATTGTACGAAACACAATGCTACTTATCTTCGTTGTATACATTGTAAGAAGTATATCTCTGCTCAAGTTTGATTAGTTAGATGATTGCCATTGATTTTTTTGAGCTGAACTTATGCTATATATCAAAAGATGGACACGGACGGCTGAAGTTTAGTTTATAAGTCGCATTGTGCCTAGGGAAAACTTTCTATTTGCGTAGCTGCGCGTAGCTGTTAACATTAAGTTTAAGTTAAGTTCTTCTTTGCTTCTACGTTTATTCTTTGAAGATGTTTAGGGTTTAACTGCTAGCCCGAATGATCGTTATTGACTAACATATTCTGTAGATAGACTAGTAACTCTACCTTTCTTTGTTGTCAAATGCAAAAGTCTAAGTTTCACTTAGATTTAGCAAACTATGCGTAAGGTTCTTAGCTAGACTAACTACTGGTTTTTTAAGGGTCTAGCTAGCCTACATAAACAGACACAGGTCCCTAAGATCTGTGTCGCTGCCATTTCTATGCCGGAGGGACAACCGCTGTACAGCGCCCTCCAAAGCCAACACAGCCCTAACCAGCCTACCACCGGTCGCGTACCACATACTGTCAGCAATGCCAGTTTTTGTTTTTCCTAGTTCAACAATCAGTATGTCCCACCGGGATGGGAGAAAGTCGATCGACCTTAAGTCACGACCTATCCACATGACTATAAAAAAACACAATACAATACTAGGTAAATATTGCTTGTGGTTTCTACCACTCTGCAGTCTGTAGCAATACATGTAGGCATACAACTAGACAATAACCATATATGTGTATTGAGTAGTGATTATCGCATCACATTAAAAGGCTAAGAATCATACCTACATTACATTATATCAAAGTCTTTGAATACCAAGTATAAAGTCACATGTTCTGAAATGGAGAGTTAGAGATGAAAAAGAAAACTTTTGTTGAAATCTATTTTCACTTCTTCGCGCTTGATCTAGCACTGGTGCCTTCACATGAACACTAACACCAATTATTTTTCTATTTGTTGTCTGTATACCTCTAATATTATGGAACTTTTATAAGCTCTTGATTAACCCCTCTCTTCTGTCTGATGGACAAACGAGTTAGATTTATAAAACCAAAATGCTGATATACCTGATTACATTAAACCATGAACTTAGCTTCTGAAATATACATACTACTCTTTGTTTCTAACTATGACTAGTTGCTGCTTTTGTTAGCTACCGAGGTATAATGTAGACAAGAACATGATACATAAGGTGGGTTGCTTTTTGTATTTAGAGGATATTCACATACAAAGTAATTGTAGGTGAACTGAAAAGATTGAAAGCCTGTTTTGTCAATGATGTAAGGATCATATCTAAATGTTATGAATTTAGTGACTTACCATACATCTTCCAGAGTTTGATATTTTTTCCTTGGGGCTTTAGGTGTCTTTTGCCTTTCCTTTCCTGAGTTGTTCTGGAATTCTGTAGTTAGCTGTACGACATGGATTAAAATCTGATGACTACATAGTTATATAAATCATTTTAACTATGTGTACATTACATATCTTGTCTAAAACCATTCACTGAGAAATATCAAAAGCTCCCGAAATTCTCGAAACATCTCTTTTGTATCATTAGGATTATTTATGCCTTTGTAATGCTGAACAACTTTTTTGGTCTTTATTTTGGTCAGCAGTAGAGTCTATACTTCAGTCTAAAGTCACTCAAGCACCCAAGCCATAAAAGGGATAGTTCAGAAGAGAGGCAGTTAGGCAACATTATAAGAAACATGACTGTCATACTCAACTTGCATTAGTTTGGAAGTTAAGGCAACAAGTTTCTTCTGTCTGAATGTATCTTAATGTTTAGAATGAAACTTTGCCACAAAATAGCTGTATCTATGTATGTAACATAATATAAATACTGATTGCGATTCCGAATGCCTCCATAGACTTGCGTTTGAAATCAGGCATGTGACCTTACAATCACTACTATGAGGAGCTTATGGTATAGCCATGATAACCGAAACGCCTCTACCTCTACTATACATACATGTAGTATTGAGAGACTATATTATTTAGAAGCATGAAACTTTCGTTAGTTTGTTAGGGTCTAAATCGTTTTGGGACACTTCCTTTAATCAACTAGATATTCAACTAATTCGTTACACTGTTAAATTTAGTCTTCCAAGCTCCGGTTGGAAGGCTCGCTCGATGATTATATTGAAGAATTTAAAGACATAATTCTGGACATCGAGAAAGACAGCATTGGTATTTCGGAGCTAGTCTAAACAGCATTTCTGATGCGTGGGTTACCTAGGAACTACAAATACTCCCTTGACGCCCTCAAGGCCAAATACAGGCGAGATGAGTACACGCCCAAGCTCATCATAGATTACCTTGAGGAAGAACGAAACAGTTTGAGTTCTTTCGAAGACGAAATACAACCCGAAAGATACTCAAAACAACTTTGAAGACCCCATCAAAGAGCCACGACAATTATTCGAAAAGTAGCAATAAGAAATTTGACCCTATCTGCCACTACTGCAACAAGAAGGGACACCTTTGGTCCCAATACTGGAAATATCGAAAGGACAACAGCAACTACTAAGACATGTCCGACAGCTCTCACGTTGCATGGATTACTGCCCAAGCTGAGCCCTCTATGGCTGATGAACGACAGAGCTGGTTTCTTGACAGCGGCTGCTCCAACCACATGAGTAACAGCCGAAAGTCTTTCATAAACACTCGAGACTTCAATGCCAATATCACGACCACAGACGGTAACACTCTGCAAGTAACAGGCATAGGATCTGTCAAACTACCGGTGAAAACTGATGGTGACATCGGATATCATCCGTAATGTTTACTTTGTCCCTTCGATAGTAACAAATCTTCTGTCAGTAGACCAACTCACTAAACGCCTCAACTTCGAGTTCCGGAAAACAGGGATGCAAAATCCGGCATAATTCGAAAATAGTCACCTATGCCGACAAACACGGAACAGATATGTACCGTCTTCGTACGGCCCTACCCTCCCCGATCAAAAGGTTAACGGCATACGCAGTGGGAGAGTAGCCGAATGCTAATTTGCATTCTATTCTCGGCCATGCCTCCCAGGCCAAACTTTATTTGCTTGCCAAGAGAGATTTGATTAAGCCGTCTATAACGAAGAACTGTCAGACCTGCATTGAAGGAAAGCTACGACAAAATCCTTTCCAGAAAGCAAGTATGTTATCACACGCTTTCGAGCTTGTGGTCTCTGATTTACGTGGACCTATGCCCCTAACCTTAGGCGGCGCCTTGTACGCCATGGTCATTGTTGACCACTTTCCCGATTCACCTGGACTTTTCCTCTCAAATGGAAGTCCGAGGCCAGACAAAGATACGTTGATTAGACGAAACAAATTAAAACCCAACCCGGAAAGAGCATCGGCACCCTCCGTACGGACCCAGGTGGAGAGTATATGTCTAATGAGCTATCTAAATACTTACGCTCGGAGGGAACCCGGCACGAAACGACGATTACCGACATGCCGGTCCAGAATGGAATCGTAGAAAGAATGAATAGGACACTTGAAGAAAAGGTCACTTGCTTACTGCTCGAGTCAAAATGGGCTGCAATCTTGGGCGGAAGCTCTCTTCACTGCCACTTTCATCCAGAACAGGCTACCCTCGTCAGCGATCAAAGACGAGAAGTGTATACCATATGAATGCTTTTTGGATCTACACCAGACTATACGGAACTTCGAACTTTTGGTTCCCGATGCTAGGGGCCCGATTACACAGTAACTTGAAATTCGGACCCAAAGCCCAACGTTGTACTTTTCTCGGACACGGAGTGGAACACGGAAAGAGAGCCTATCGGCTGCTGACAGACAACAATCACATTATTTTTTCATGGACTCCATTTGACCATGACAGACAAGAGTCAGATCTTCATTCCGAACCTAATAATCGCCCTGCACAACTACCTGAATTGACGAATAGATATACTACTTCAAGCTAGGTTGAGGAAAATACCGAGAACAGGAGACCACTAGTTAGCGAATCTGCTGCCGAGAACAGTCATGATGTATCGGAACCCAACCCATCATTACCATCTATTACGAACCATGCGAATAGAGTTAGTTGTAATACAGAGAGAGCGAAGGTGAGAGATGTTGCACGCAAAATAAAGATTAATAGAGAAGAATTCTGAATGTTATCTAACTAGGAATATTGTAAGAAATGACTGAGATGATTAACTAGTTGCAAGCATGAGGTGGGGGATAAGGAAGAGACTAAACTAGAAAACATGAGGGAAAGACCAGTATTTATGCTCTTGTTGAGTACGGATCAGTCGGGTATCTAGCAGAACCCATCACACCAAACCAACCACGACAAAATGGAGAAACCAGACAGAATACAACAAAGAGAAATACATTATTCAATGAGTGGAACAGGCAAATAACCTTCTTTGTGGAACCTTGTGAAATCTTGAGAGAGTTCTGGCATACAGTAGTCCTTGGTCTGGGCACAAGATTGTCATTTCATGACACAGAGACTGGAAGCAAGTTAAAGATGGTGCTTTATATAGTTATGTCTATTGATATGTGCCTACCTATAACTAGTTCCCTTTGTATTTTATTCTTTGCTACTTCTTGATCCTAAACTTAGCTTTTTTCCTTTTCTTTTTTTTTTAATTCCTAGCTGCACTGACTGCTATGCAGATATTAACGTTGGCTAGAATAATAAGTGAACTAGATTTATCACAAAGTAATTGTTGGTGGGTAGAAAAGGTTTAAAGATGTTTTGGTAATACATATATGTATGTATTTACATGCAAGGATTATAGCTAACTAAATGTTGTGACTTTGGTGAAGGACCGTAAATTTTTCGGTATTTTTTTGGGCGCAGCCATCTTACAATTGTTACGACCTCACTGATTATACAAGTTCAGCGCGTTTCTTTAGTTCAAATGAATGTGACGTACCATTGTGGGATTTTGCTCTGCATCAACCCTACTAGGGCTGTTTGCTCTGTGCTTTAGTGGCCCATCACTCTAAACTAAGAGTGATCAACTCGATTATCTGGTCATTTCAAAAAGTTCGTGTTAGAAACGGCCGTTATTCCGATTTGGTACACCGAGAAATGAATGAATGGATTTGCAGATAATTAACCAGTGAAATATTTGTACAGACGCACAATGTTAACTAGTATTACATTAACAAAAAAAATACAGTTTTTTTTATTTTGCAACATTTAATTGTTGTCGTTGATATTTGCTCACTAAATTGATTGACGGGATCTAACGAGACCATGTAACTTGTTGTTATTTCTGACCACGGCAAGAAGAAGGTTTAGATCGACTTCGATTGTCGGTCTTGGCTTCAAGTTCTTGGCTAAACAATATACTTGACTTGTCTCAAAGTAGACATATCATAATAAAATAATTGAAAAGTTAGTTAACCATTAAATATTGAAATGTCGTTTTCTTTCATAAGTTTGTGGAACGCGCAAAAAGGGTTATTGCCAAAACCAAAAGAACCACGACTAAACTCCAAGTTATCTCAAGAGTATATCAAATTACAACTAAAGCTAAAAAACGTAGATAATCTCGATCTTCTCCTAAAAACAAAACAAAAAAAACAGTCGATGAATGGCGGACCAAACTTACAGAATACAGAGTCTTTACATGACAACTGCTTGAGCATATGTTAGCCAATAGATTAAGCTCATGCCTTATCCAAGAACAACGTCAGGATGGGCCGTGCGACTTATCGTAAGATATGTACTAGAGCATATATGTATAGCCAGCCCCGCTATAATACATGAACACCATAGCAGTTTGTCTTGGAGTGTTATCTCGTCTCCTTTGGCGTAGCAGTGGAAATGGGACCTCACCACCTATTACAACCCATCCATTGTATTGTTGAAGTCCTTTGGAGCAAGCGGGCAAACCATCAAACTTGGCTGTATCTGTCTTCACGTGCGTGGTTGCTTGATTTGACTTGCCAAGACTCGCGGAAGATGCTGCTATGTACGATCTGTACACGCGTTACTCTGGAATTCTTGGCTATGTAACATAGCGGAGAAAGATCTACGAGCTATTGGCATCAGAAATACATATAGCTGTGGAGATCTGTAGAGCCCTATTTTTTCTCCCTTCTTGTTGTTCCATGATCTTGGCATTGCCAGGAACCGATTCTCTTAGTATGACTTTGACGTTTGACAGGCCAAGAAAAAAACATAAAATAGCTTATTACTAGACAACAGAACTGGTAAGATAAACATCTAGCCTACCTAGTTGAATCGTAATAAAATGTCTTCACGTTTAAAATCATTGGCTCACAGCGAACGGCCGGAAACTAAGCCCTTGTTTCTTTGCTTGTTTATCAGTAAATTCATAGTTGCATTTGCTAGTGTTTACGTCTCCCTTGTTCATTTAAATGGCTTGTACAAGAGGCGACGCCCCCCAACAGTTTTCACGTGTAAGCGGGTCTTTTTTCTTCTTTTCTGACTATTTTATTCTGGATATCTCAGTAACTGATACCAAATATACAGATAAGACTACAGATACATATAAGGTTACTTTAAATGCTGGCTTGCTCGGTCGTGAGAGAACGAAAAGACGGAAAAGAGTAAGGGTGGATCGTCGCTTCGATAGTGCAACGCTGTTTCGCAGCTTTTGTTAAGACTAGCTCCAGCTTAGGCTGTTAGCCTATTTCGGCTCAGATCTGCCTTAAAATATTCGCTGAATTACACTTAATTTCTGCCTTCTTTTGGCGTAGGAATGTTATGAGGAGTGACAGCTTGTTCTCCTCCTGTTTTTTTGTAGTTCAGTAAGTAAGCAAGCAAGCATGTGAAGAAGAAGAAGAATAAGTGAGAAGGACAATTCATCTCCAAGAGGCCCATTTCGTGTGTTGCTACGTAAGTGGATAGTTAGTGAAAATATATATAATAGTGATCCCCAACTAGACTGTGAAGGTCTTTTTGTTGTATGCAGATCTTTGTCTTGTCTTTTTCGTGAACTACTCTAGTGGCCATCAGATTGTTGGGGACCGCCGCCTCTTGTACAAGCCAAGTGTTCGTTATCTTTCTCTCTTTTTTTTTTACCGCTGTCAAAACTAAGACAAGGCGTTATTTTCTGTTCACCATTTCGACATTGGCTAATAGATAGACTATCTGCTGACCAGCATGTCTGCTGACGAAGTTTGCGATGAGAAGAAGGGCGATATTTCTCTGCCGCCAGTGCCTGCCGCGGAAATAGAGGCTGGGCCTACCAAGTCATTTGTGGACTCGATACTCCCTGTAATGACTTGTGGTGCAGGTTTATTTTCTGACGGCTATATCAACAACGTAAGAAAGCCCCTGGCCAATTTTCGTTCTTTTACCATATTAAGATTCGCCTTTTGTCCTGAAAGTCAAAGCAGTAGAACTAACGCCTGGCAAAATAGGTTATTGGTTCTGTTTCCACTACACTTACTTATCAATATGGAGACGTTTTCACCAAGTCGCGTGCCAAGAAATATGTCAGTGACATTGCCTTTGCTGGCACTGTCGTTGGAATGCTGATTTTCGGCTATACTTCTGATCATTGGTCTCGCACAAATACTCTTCTAGTCTCGACTATCATCCTTATAATCTTCACGGCTTTGGCCACCGGTTCATACTATCATGGAACCGCTGAGGGCATGTTCAGCATCTTGACTGCATGGCGTTTCTTTGTTGGTGTGGGTATTGGAGGTACGTGAGAAATAGTATAGAACGAGGATGACTATCCTCATCTTGCATGTACTACGCATGAGGTGTAGCCCACATAAGATTTGGTATGCTGACATGCTCTTCTTACAGGTGAATATCCCGCTGGATCGGTTGGTGCTGCTGAGTCGACTAGCGAGCTCAAGGCTGGTACTCGCAACTTTTGGTTCATCACGTTCACCAACTCGGCTATTGATTGGGGATTTGTGTTCGGTGCCTTCGTTCCTTATGTCGTGGCCGCCGCCTGCCATAACGAGCATTACGAGACGATCTGGAGAGTATCACTTGGTCTTGGTGTCGTCTTTCCCTTCTTGCTCTTTTTCCTGCGTATGAAGGTCCAAGACCCCGCCGAGTTCCGCAACAACTCTATGCGCAATGTCAAGACTCCTTATATGCTGGTCTTCCGCTACTATGGCGCTCGTCTGGCTATGGTCAGCTTAGTGTGGTTTATCTACGACTTTTCAGCCTACTCTTTCAGCATCTTCTCGTCTACGATTCTAGCCAACATCTACTCGTCTGATACTGCTCCTCTGACTACTGTGTTTGGCTGGAACACTGTCATCAACCTGTTCTACATCCCCGGTACTATCATCGGCGCATTCTTGTCTGACAAGTTCGGCGCGCGGTATACCCTAGCTGGCGGTGTTATTGCCCAAGCTATCGTTGGCTTTATCATGGCCGGTTGCTACCATAGCTTATCCAAGCCTGAGGTTGTTGGCGCCTTTGCTGTTGTTTACGGCATCTTTAGTGCTTTGGGTGAGGTAGGCCCTGGCAACAACATCGGCATCATGGCTGCTAAGACCTGTGCAACTGGTGTTCGTGGCCGTTACTACGGTATTGCCGCTGCTATCGGCAAGGTTGGTGCCTTTGTTGGAACTTGGGTCTTCCCCTATATCGAGGCTGCTGGCGGAGATGGTGATGCTTCTGCTCAGTATCCATTTTACGTCTCTTCCTCCTTGTGTGTCCTCTCTGGCCTCATTGCTCTATTTTTGCTGCCTGATGTAACACAGGATTCCGTCGCCGAGGAAGACATCAAGTTTAACGCTTATCTAGAAAGCAACGGCTTTGATATCTCGAAGCTAGGAACCAAGTCTGATATCTCTGATTAAATTGATCAGGGTATCATAAAAACTACTTTGGGTCCAGATGATCCTTAAAGTTAGTTTGTTCTTCGCAAAGTAGGTTGGCTTAGGATATACTGCCTATGAGAGAATGATGATCTATGTAACAAATTATATACTTGATAAATAATAATTTCATAATACACATACTTGATATAATGATAGCAACTGGGCCTATCTCACGAACAAACAAATAAAGAAAAGTTCCATATTTGACTTATCCTAAACTATCTAGTTGATCAATCAAATGATAGAACTATTTACATGTATCTCCCAATTTAGGCGCTCTTTAAAGCGGAAAACTAGTTGGGCAGATATTAAGTTAATAGCAAGATATCTCTATGATATTTATCCAGTAATAATGGCGGCCAAGTTCGGGGAGCTTCTTAATCACATTGAAAACCATCAAGTAAAATGTAAATATCTAGTTATGCATAGTCTGTAGTTGTAATTAACTGAAGTAACCTAGTTTCTCAAATATACTACAAACATGACGATAGAGTCACTAGAGCAGGTGAGTCGCTACACTGGTAATAGAAAGATGTCCTACCTTGCGATATAGACTTCTTTTAAAAGCTTGAAGAGCTGGTGATAGTTAAATTTCTTGATAAGTTATCAGCAGGGCTGTATGATTCTACTATACGCTCTTGTTTGTGTGTATAACGTATCTTGGCAGTTATTTTTCAACGCGAGCAAAAACAGCATGCGTGTGAAAAAAACCACGTCGGTAGGGAACGGAGTTGGTTCTTTGAATATTATCTTTTTTTATCTTTTTGTTTTCGAACCTTGACGCAATCTCTAAATGTGCTGAGACTTCTTCTTTTGTCATTATCTATCTATTACTTGAGCAATCTGTCGATTAATAAATAGATACATATCTATGTAATGACAAAAGAAGAAGTCTCGGCACATTTGGTCTACTCATTCCTAGTATGTTGAATAGATTACTTGAACAACCTAGCGACAGGTTCTCTACATCAATCAGCAATACGACATTTATTACTTTGTGAGCAAGCTGACTCAAGAGAAGTACGACTATGAGAAATTGGATAATTGACATCAGCAATCTTCTTAATCAAAACTCCAGCATATTCACCACGCTGGTTTGAACTACTAGGGAATGCAACCGGCGTGGTTAAGCCAATTTTCCTTCACATAACTGTAGAATTCTAGAGTTTTACTGTTATCTTCCACATCCGTCTGAGATGTTATGGCATTCTGCACTTCTAAGAGAGAGAGGTATCTATAGTAGATGTCTGACAAGATGTCTTCGGTTGTGTCTGAGATATAGAAAAGAGGCATGCCTTGTAAATGAATAGAGCTCCCCTATAAGAACTCCTTGGCTGTTTAATGTATCAACTAAGCTGCAGACTCCTTAATGCAAATAAAGAGGCCTGATAATTCGTGTAGTCTCTCTTCAACATAATCGCAAGAGGCAGTAGTATCTTGAATGGAAGCAGAACTTTGTAGCTTCAACTTCCTTGCAACTTTCACCTTGGCAACTGCCAGCGGACGTTGTGAACCAACAATACGTTGCAGGATAAGAATAGATTGTTGCAGATTGGTAGGTTTAATTCGCTGTAGAATATTTGCATAGGCGTCATTCACTGCAGTATGAACTAGATGAATATTGTTAAGCTCAAACTCAAACCCACCTGATATCGACACAATCTGTTTGATTACGAGGTGGAACCACATATATTATGATTTTTTATACCGAGGAGCTTTTCTTCGGTCTTGTCACTGTAGATTTCCGGTATCTTGAGCTCTGCAACTTGAGATCTAATAAGCTGATTGATGTCAGCCTGAATAAGATCATCATCTTCTTCCATAAGAAGCTTTACTTGAGGAAAAGTGTCGATAGTGGGTATGAACTTGTCATACATATTCCAGTAAGTACGACTAGAGTAGGATCTGTCCGGGTCTCATTCTGAAGTTTAGGCTTGCTCTCTTTCAAGATGATGAAGGCATGCTTTCATGGATGCGGTTGGTGACAGGAAAGCTGCTATAAAAATTACATAAAGAGCCGTGGCGAGACTAATTCTTTCATCATTGTCTCTGAAGAATAAAATTTCTAGATTGAAGGTGAACGGCCAGAGGTTTGTGAGGCTTGTGAAGAGCCTCCAACTAATTGTTTGTCAATGAGAAACCTTCTTGAAAATGACCTCCGATAATCTGGATCAGCGGAGATGTAAAAAAGGTTGTTGTTCGTGTTGCTGAGCCACCTAGTAAATGTATAATTTTTAAGAACCCTGACACATGTCCCATTCACAGCTCCTGGGTTTATGTGTTTGTATTGCTCGTAGGAAATAGTTTTCAAATCTTGATGGCATTTTGATGATTCGAGTTCCTGTTTAGTGTTGTAGCAGGAGATTGGGGCTATATGTGTCGAAATGGAGGTTGACAGCTATTAATTTACTAGACATATCATTCTAACATCTTTGTTACCATAGAAGAGAAGAGCTACGTATTAGCATTATGTACCGAAAACACGGATCGAATTATCAACCAGAGCTAAAAATCAATACAAGCAAGAGATCAATTGATTACGTCAACCTGCATCTTGTATCATGGAGTTTCTAGATGCAATGATTCCATAATGCACCAGCGGATGCCCAAAGTCAGGGAAGGGATGTAATGCCCTAGAATAAATAATAAATGATAAAACTCCTCATATCTACAAAATGGCAAGAAAACATGAATAGCTACTATACTTACTTTGCAGATCACAGTAAAGGAAATGGTAAATATATCAACAAAATAGAGCTGGCTAGGGGGAGTATGAAGTGACGGGAAAGTCAAGGAGAAAATAAGACTTAGAAATCAAGAGAAGATGCAAACAGAACAAAACGCAAGAGAGATATATATGTAGATATTTATAGGCTTAAGTGGTTCAATAAAGATAATAGACTAACCAGTCAAACAAAAACACAGCAAACACAACAAATGGCTGACAATAATGACCCAAGAGGACCTAAATGGAGGGCGAGGAGGCAAAAATGATATGGATTGCCTTAATGAGCATTCCTAGTCAGTTTGGCTTGCTTTGTGTCCTCTGTTTGCCTCTCATCGCTCTTTCTCAGATTGTCTTGCAAATAGTTATTGCGTTATTGACTATTACATTTTAGTTGTACTACCCGGTACTTTATAATCTTAATTGTGACTATCTAGTCTATAGGTAGCTTTATTCTTCCTCCGAATTACTTTAGGTTTTCAAAATATATTATATTATTCCTTTACTTTTCGTAGTTAGTCAAAGTTTTAAATATCAAATGTTTTCTTTTTGTGACTAAATTTTCTCTAATCTTCAACAAAATCTACGAGAGAGTCAAGGCTAATGGCCGGAGGATGACGAACCTACATTATAGAAGCAAAAGGGCTAACGTAACCAAAGAAAACAATACTTACTATACTCTACGTTTTAAGACGATTAAGACAAAAGGGAAAACATGGATACTTATAAACTGAGTTGTAGTAGGTAATATACTCATCTAGCCTGCCAGAAAGATACCTTGAAGGGTCACGCTTCTCGCTATGAATATGGTTATATTAGTCTTTCGTTTAGTTATAGGTTTTAGTCTAAATTTTTTTTCAATTTCAAGGTTGTTATTTATATAAGTCGTGGACCTAAGGGTTGAAATTAAGAGATTTTCTCGGTCAGCTCGTCGAAGAATAGTACTTATATTGGAACACTTGGCCTGGCTTTTCTAGCAGTCCTAGATATTCTTACTCTTTATCTTTGGTCCTTTAACTATATTTCTAGGTTGCCATTGAATCTTTCTTCTTAATGTAGATCGTCACGGCCCGTTTGTCGGAAACGAAAAGGTTCGCACCGCCTATGTTTACAGCGAGCTAGGAAGAATCGCTCGCGCTCAGCTTAACGCCTACTACGTCTCTGAAAAGTCCCAACCCGGCTTGCTCTAGAAGCTCACTGACGAACTAGACGACATGTCCTGCAGCTGTGAACTGAAGAAAGACGTGTTTGCGCAGCTCTTCATCTGTGCTGGTCTTCAGGTACGGCAGGTAAGCGCCCTTCCCTGTTAAAAGTTGATAGTAGGCTGTTGTCACCCTCTTCTCTTCTGAAATCGATTCTTGACATCTATCACCGGATTATCTTTGTTCCTCTGTGGCCAGCCAACAACTTTGTGTTCATGCTGCGATTCCTCACAGTTTGCAGACCACCATGGGTGATAAGTATTGAAGCCCCCGACGATGATACCACTCCCGACATGCCATTGCTGAACAAGTAGATATAGTAGAAGAGGTTGGCCAATAGTGGTTGCGCGTCGATACGAAGTCTTATGCATTGAATGTCGCTACTTTCGATGTCGAGATGCTTTTCTATCGAGAAGTCGATGTGCTTCTAAATGTAGGTGACGACTCTTGGTCTTTTTAGCAAAGATAAAAATGGGTTGACGGTGTGGAAGTTTTGATGGTATGGTCCTGGAAAATCCATTTACCTTCTTTTGGCCATACCCAAGGTTCCTGAATGCGGATTATCTCAACTATCTGCTTCATTGCCAACTCAAAGATATGATCTGAAATGTCTATTTCTTTCCCTAGTTATTCTGAAGAATCGTAAGGTTGCTAATCATTAAAATACTTCACGATCTTTACTCTTTCGGCGACAATATACAGCTGCTTGCAACGACAGATATCAGCACTTTTTGGTTAAAGAAGGTTAAAACGACAGGCCTGGTCGTCTGCTCTTCTCTCAGCTTGCGGAGGAGGCAAAGTCTCAGGAGAGCCTCAATGCCGTTGCTCTTGTAGAATGTTATGAATCGCCCCAGTGTGCATTCATAACACTTAGTTGATAGAACCAAGGCTTCTGTCCAAACCACAGAATTATAATTAGATAAGCCTTTCTCACAATCCGGATACATTGCCTTTCCGTCTACTTACATATCACTATTATTGAAATTAGTATTCTATCACGGCTTCGTGTAATTTTGTCTCTTGCTTATTACCGGTATTTCCCCAGTGTCGCGTTCTCCTCAATATTGACTCCCCTGTTCGCCTCATCTTCTAGTTCATCTCTTTCATTAATTTGCTTCCTCCTCTACATTGTTTCCTCAGTAGTTTTGTATCTGATGAATTATTATGCACTTCTTCTTCCAGACTATTGTTATTTTTTCTAGTTGTCATGGCGTTGATGGCATAGAGTACACCGTAGCCTTTTACAAGGTTACACAAGACAACATTAGACTCTACTCGGCTCTTTTAGATCCCAGGTGGTTTTGCGTACTTACTTTACGAATACGACCATTTTCTTTGCAACTTCTCGTATAGAGTTTCATTTTGAGACCGATAACTCTTATTTTTCTGTGAATATTTTTCCGCCTCAACCGACCGGTTATGACCTCTTTGACCTTTGCCTGACTGCAAGTGGTCTGATTGAACTACATGAGGCAAGGGTAACGAGGCGGAATACACTAGACAAGCATAGACCTTGTGGAGGCCACAAGTAAACTGGCATAAAGGGGAAGAAGAGTGGTTTGAAGACCACAGAAAGAAGATGATAAGGAAATCGAGAGATGTATGACGAGAACCACAGAAGATGTTTGGGTAAACAAGAAAAGAATCTTATAAAAGGATCTAGAACCCATTCTTGTTGGCTGTGGTGTCTACCACGGTCGTTACGATTTGTCTATATGAAAAGGCCGTTTCCCTCCTTATTCTTGTTTAGTTCTATTGCTTCTATCTTTTTCAACCTTGAATATATATTTCTACTTCTACTTTCGCAAACCTAGTTCTCGTCGTAGATCGTTACACTCACTCCCCACTCAACCATTGCCTTCGAGCTGTCTGCGTTTTTGAACCCTATTTCTACCCTTTCATTGTCCAAGCCGTACCACTTGCCCCGTTATTCTAGCCGACTACTCATAACCCTATCACTGTCTCGCCGCTATTTTCTACCTGTTGTCAATAAGTCCGACTTGCTCGTCATCCTATGGGGCCTAGCTGCCCTGATCTGGTACTCCAATTATATCGAGTTCTGCACTTATAATCTGCCGGCTCTACGACTCTACCTAAGCCATATTCGTGTCCACTAAACGCGCCTAAAGAAAGCCCAGTTGGTGTTTCAGACGATATACGAGAGTTTGCAGAGAAGAGTGGTCGTATTGAGTAAGTAAAGTTGAGACCGATGAGGGAGAAAAGAAAACTAAGACTAGAAACGGTCTCTATTTGTGTCTAGAGATAGTAGGGCCAAGGCATGACTTGGCCAGTACTAACGGGTCTTGGACCTCTGGTTGACGATGTTTGCCTTCTTCGGCAGCGCTGGTGTGATTGTTGGGGTTTGGATGGCCTTGGCCACGGCAGAGTACAGTGCCTTGGATGAGGCAACTACGTCTGCGGGCGCAGATTCCACCACCTTTTGCTTTGGTGGCGGCGACGGCGTGTCTGGAATGTCCAGATCGACCAGACTCTGGGTCAGCCGTAGCTGCCAGGTCTCGAATTTAGGGTCTAGTGAGACCAGGGTTGCGGCGTCACGCATAATTGTAGCCACCAAGG
>RHDR01000712.1:0-15317 GCA_009806295.1 Davidsoniella neocaledoniae
AGAAACGCTATCTTCAAACCGGGAAACACAGCCCCTAGGCAAGACGGCATCCCCAACAGTGCCTGGAAGTTGGCATGGAAGGTCTTAGGGTCAAAAGTGACAGCACTTTTCCGAGGTTGTCTAGAAGCTGGCTGGCACCCCAAGGTCTTCAAAACGGCCTGCTTGGTGGTCATACCAAAGCCAGGCGTGAAAAATCGCCCCCAAGAAGCTACAGACTGATCTCACTTCTCTCAACTCTGGGAAAGGGACTAGAGAGAATTGTAGCGAGAAGACTGGTGGTACAAGCCATTGAACTAGAGATCATCCCCCACACATATGCTAGCGCAGTACCAAGAAGGGCAGCTACGGACCTCACACTGTTGCTAGCAGATCAGATTAAGGGACGATCCAAGCATAGAGAGATAATCTCTTTTGTCACCTACGACATTAAGGGTGCCTTTGACACCGTGAAACGTGGCAGGCTAGTTCAAAGGCTCAGAAATCAAGGCTGGCCAATGTCAATAGTCAAAAGGGCGGAATCTTTTCTGACCGGACAGGTAGTTTCTCTCTCTATAGAAGGAGACCAACTAGTCACCAGGAAGGTCGGAGGCAGTCTGCCACAGGGCTCGCCAGCCTCCCCCATCCTGTACATGCTCTACATGGCGAGCTTACATGGTGTAGTCTGGGGTCTGGCCTACGCTGATGACGGCCTCGTTTCGGTCTCGTCTAAGAACATTTCAGCTAATGTGGACACCATCAACGGAACCCTGAAAAAGATCGAGGAATGGTGCAGGGACAACGGTCTTACGCTAGACAGGGACAAACCAGGACTGTTACACTACTGAACAAGAGGATGCTCCTCCATGAGTCCAGTTACGCTCCCCAGTGGAGTGCTGCTAAAGCCTTCCAAGTCTCTAAGGTGGCTAGGTGTATGGTGGGATTCCGGCTTCAACTTTTGGGAACACGCAAAGCAGGTCACTGCTAAAGCCAAGAGAACCACAAACGCACTCCGAGCTCTCACAGGAGTGTACCGAGGAACCCCAGTGAGGAGTCTGCTACATGCAGTAAGGAGTTGCGTGCCCAACTGACCTATGCCTCATCCACCTGGCCTTTCTCCATACACGCTACAGAGAAAGAAAGGCTAGAGGTAGCTCTGAGGGCCGCCCTGAGGGCCACACTGCCAGTGTACTGCACCACGCCAACTAGGCTTCTGCACATCCTCTCCTCATTTCCAAACATAGAGTTATACTCAAGGACCTCGAGAGAGCCGCTGCTATTCGGGTTTCCACGGTAGACTCCCGGCGCCCGCTGTGCATCACAGAGATAGAAGAACACATTGATGTGTATAAGAAATTGCTCCCAGAGCCGATCAAAGAGTCGAACAGACTCCTCCCAGAAGAAAAGGGCCCCCATGATCGTCTGCCACCGCAGCTAGACAAAGAAGAAGCCGCCAAACAACATTCGAAAGAGGTGGCCGAGGCAGACCCGAAAACGTTATGGGTTTACTTCGATGGTTCTCGTGATGAGAAGGGCAGAACAGGGGCTGGTTAGGACCACTAGTTCTTCGGGGCTCGGGAACGGTGCGCCGTTCCGCACATATGAAGCTATTAAGTGTGTCTAGCGGAGGACTTTAAATATTTGTCCGGTATCCAATCCGGTGTTGTATAATCTTAGTGATTCAGGTAGACGATAAATATAGTCAAGTCAAGAAATCGCCATTTGTTTGCGAAATAACAGTATGTAGATGGTATATAATATGCACAATCAATATAAACCCAAGTATGCCCAGATACTTTGCTTGTCTTCATATTCATTCACCTTAAATTTATGTTTGGAGTGTAACTAACTGTTTTTAAAGTTTCTATGCTATGGTGATACTATAAAATCTTGGCTTAGTGTAGCATGAGGGCCGCTTAACACTTTGAAGGGAGAGGGAAGTCTACCTTCTGTCCCTCTCATCATATGTTATAGTGCTTGTCATGAACAATAGGGTTCTAGATCTTAAACGCAGGATTGTAGAAGGGGCAGAGTCCTGATACATAGTAGGAGATGAGAAGTACACAGCTTACACACAGGAGTAAGATATGATGTATTCAAGCAAGGAAACTCTAGTAGTATAATGAAGGAAGACTAACATCAATGAATTTGGAGAGAGGAATTGATACGAAACACAATGAAGGTGGCGTGATGGGTTTATATATTTCCAACAGGTGGGTTATTTGCGCTACTTGTGTAACCTGAGCAGGTTGGTGTCAGGCTGTCTGAGGGATATTACTTAGTCCAGTTAAGCTACGGTTATCCTTATAGTAGAAGGACGATATAATAGTAAGAAGATGGAAATAATTGTTGGTTGTCACAATGTTGATACCAATAATGGCTAATAATGGAACAATCTGCACATGTTGCAGAGTGTATGTGATTGATAAAATTGGAGTATGAAGATTTTCCAAGTCCCAAGCAATATAACAGACTTCCAAATCTTTGTACTATTTCAAGTATATCAGATAGACTAAAATCATTGGATTGAGAGGAACTAACAACTTTGCTAGTTAGGCCTCCCAATTGACTATCCTTTTATCCTCTCAATAAATGCCAGACAGTCGCAAAGGCAGACCAAACCTTTGATGTTTTCAACCAAACAAAAAAGCTCTGAGCACGTCAATTCACCATGGTAGTTGAATAGAAGTCAGCTCATAAGCCTGACAGTCATCTGTAGTCTTTTATATTGAGCCATACCTATATCGACTCCCATGATACTATACATTTCAGCCGAACTTTGTGTTCTAGTATTTGTCTATCAGCTATTTTGAATAGTTCCTGAGTGATGCTATGTCATATATCTCATTATCGTGGGCATTCATGGCATTAGCTAACTCTCACACCCTTACTCTACTATGGGTATTCTGGGGAGGATCATGATTTAGATCGACTCCTGTTGGTTTAGGTAGTTGATTGCTCGTTAAGTTGATTCATTGTTAATAATGTTATCATGAATTTATATTAAAAAATTACCAGCTTCCAAATATTCTCATCGAAATCAAGTATTTAGTCGAAGTGTGGTATCAAGTTAGCTTAGTCATCACGTTGAACGAATTTGAGAAAGTTAGGGGAGGACAGAGGATATGTGAGTTATCATTGAAATGCCATAACGCCATCTTTACTGGCTACGACAAAGGCTTTTTCCGCCTAAATAGTAAAAAAAAAGAAAAAAGAAAAAAATATTGAAGACTCTGCAAAGTCCTCGAAATAAATAATAAAAAAACCCAACTGAACAAAGATTCCTAGTGGACTGACATAGATACCCGGTAAAGCAAGCAACTCCAAACAGTATAACGCAAAAGCAAGAAAAAAATATAACCATGAGATAAGGAAACTCGTGACATGATGCTGGAAAATCTCGATAAACGAATGAATGGCGTTGAATGAAATATTACCATCAAGTGCATTTTCGTCCAATTGTCTATGATGGACATAGACTTAATGTTTCAAGAAAAAAAGCAAAAAACGCTAGAAAGAAACGTACAAGACGAACGGGATAATCCATGTCCAATGTCAAAAAAGCAAAGGGCAATATCAAGATAGAACACCCCGTAGAGCTCTATTACTAGAAGCACTGTGAGTAGATAACCATAATGTAAAAGAGGTGGCCATAGTAACAAAACAAGCGACATTAAGAGTGTGTAAAAGGGCATCATATGCTATGCCAATCAAAACGTAATCAGGTGTTTTGATTGCTTCCGAGCATACTAAGCCAAATCGCTCAACTTGGCAAGGAACATAACAAGGTAATAATAAAAAGAGAAAACTTAGTTCTCAGTGACGCCGCGAGGCTGACGGTTCTGATACCCGCCACGGTTCTGGCCGCCACGGCCACGGCCACGGAACCCGCCGCGTCCACGACCACGGTAGTTTCGGTAGCCACCATCAACACTACCTTGGCCAAAGGTCTCAATGTTCTTTCGCTGCTCCTCACCACGCCACTCGCGGCCACCAGGCTTTTGTCCGCCGTTGGCAGCACGTTCCTTGGCTTCGCTACTAATATTATCAAAGAACGATGTCTTCTTGTTGTACATCGAGGTATCATTAGTATCGGTGGTACGGGCAGCCTCTAGCTTCTCAACGATAGGTGAATCCTCAACAGCTGACTTGATCTCGTCCTTGTTAAACTTGGCATTCGCGGAAGCGAAATCGAAATCCTCTTGAGGGACTTCGATCTTGTGATGCGGACGGCCACCGTGTCCATGGCCACGGCCACCACGAGGGCCGTATGAGCCACGGTTGACGGCGTTCACACGCATATCATTGACTCTCTTGGAAAGGTTGTCAACAGACGGCTCAGTGTTGGCATTGAGCTTGGCCATGGCCAGGGCAACAGCAGCCTTAGCGGCCTCGGTCGCATCATTAATGGCCGCATCCGTAGGAGCAGCATTGGCCTTCTGAGAAACGTCGCTGTGCGATGCAGGAGCTGGAACTTATTGGTAGAACTCTGGGTAGGCTGGCCGGCCTTCTGAAGAGGGACAGCGGGAGTGACACCGGTGGGCTTAGGCTTGTTGTTATCAGACTCCGCGCCGCGAGGATGTTGGGGGCCCTTGGGGCCAGATGTCTGCTTAGAAGAGGCCGCCGCTTCGGCAGACTGGTCCTTCTTATCACCAGAAGGACCAGTTTGCTTGGAAGACTGCTGAATATTGGGAGGAGGTCCGTTCATAGGACCGGGGCCGTTGGGACCGGGACCCATGTTGGAGGGGTACGGGTGACTGCCCCATGGAGCGGGTCTCCCGGACCACCAGGGCCAGGAGGAAAGTTTCCAGGGCCACCAGGACCCCAACCATTAGGAGGCGGGTAGGGCATTCCAGGGTATCCATTAGGGCCAGGCATCGGTCCACCACGACCCCAGTTGTTGGGGGCGCCGTAGAACTGGTTATAACCATAGCCAGGACCACCTGGAGCACCAGGTTGAGGTGGCCTTTGGCTAGAGATACCAGAAGAGCCTTGAGCATCAGGGCGAGGACGAGCCTTGAAGTAATGTTAGCCAATGATCAACACAAGCATGTATTGTTGTGATAAGCAAATGAAAAGACATTGATTCTGTATCAGAAGGAAGGCAGCGGAAATCTCGACATGGTATTGTTTGCGCAATTCCGACTAGATGTTTTACATCCGCAATGGTTCATCATAATAGAATATAGTCTTTGAAAGGGGTAAATGGCATATGCATATAGAACTTACACCAAGGATAGCGGGGTCATTCGGCACGGCAGCAGGTGGAGGCTGAGGAGCAGCAGGCTGCTCGATACGAAGATCTTTCACATCACTGCCACGGAAGACGATGTACTCGTAGACTTGGTCGGAGGGTCCAACAGCAGGGCCATCACCACGACCTTCAGTACCGAAAGACTGGACATTCTCGAGAGAAACAGTGGATTCTTCCGAGTTGATCTCATGTAGAGTTCCTACATATCTGTGAAGAAACACGAGTTAGCAACGTGGCTTTGACGCGCAGATGAAGTGGGCCGAGGAATTGATGGCTTACCTAATATTGCTCTTGGAAATGAGAGAGATACGCGATCTGCGATGCTGCAGTTAGCATCTGAATGATTGGGGATCAAAGGACCAGAAAAGAAGAGGTTTTACCCAAGAAATTCAGACATCGCGGGGTACTGTGTAGCGCGTGAAGCTCGCACAAAGCTCTTATTGGGAGAAAGAAAGAAAAGCCGACGGCGCAGGGGATGGGATGTTGAAGTAATAAAGAGACAAAACCAGTCTCAAGTGTTGGTAGTTGGATTAAAGGAGAGGCAGCGGCAAACGGGAAATCGACAACAAGAAGCAAAAAATAAATATGATGATGAAAAGAAAACGTGGTGAGAAATGCGGGATAAAGAGGCGAAAAAAGACAAGCAAAGACTGAGTTTTGCAAGAGGGAAGGTTGGGAAAGTTTTTTTGGAGATTTGATGAAAAGACTGTGGGGCTAAACCCCGGGTAATAAGGCACGGCTGCGACTTTTTCTGTGTGTGGACAGAAGTTTTATGGAGAAACAAGACGGAAAATAAAGGAAAAGTAAATAATAAAAAAAGATGTGCCTCAGGTACCAAAAACTAAACTACAGGCCCCATGCATTATTTGCCATCGTACAGTCTGGCTCTGGCAGATTTACTATTGTCTCGACCTAGCAAGACTTTAAATGTCAATTCAATCCCAATTCGGGGTTGGCGTTTTTTCGACAGGAAAGACAGGACAAATCCCGCGTTTTAACAAGCCATCCCAAAACGGTAGAATGAAGCGGTTTACTAGGTTTTATACCAAGCCATATACTACTACCAGAGTAGAAGAGTAAAAGGGCCGACCTGATCAGAAGTCAGGCCAAAGTCGGACTGAGAGAACTATTTGTACAAATAACAACACACGAGCAACGGCGGCCTTCGCATCATGGTTCCTCTTTCGTCTAATCTGAACCCGGCCAGTCAGTGCCTCGAAGCTACTATACTATTCACCTGCATTTCCTATCTGCATTATGTACCATTAAATGCATGTGTGGTATTAGATATGTCTGGCAGCCGTTGCTTCTACTCCCAGACAGACGGGCAGATGGATGCCTGCTTTATTGATCATTGATACGGGATGTACGCTACCCATGACACGCATGTCAACATGCCAGGCTTGTCGATCGTCTTTTTCAAGGTAACCTTAAAAGACTATAGCGAGACTTTGTCTAACCAACTGGATCGGCCTTGCCAAGCTAGAGATACACTCTGTAGTATGGGTCGTTATGGGTTGTATGGCTTTTTAGTAAACATCCTTCCGTACCAACACGATGTTGACCACGAATGTCTCAGGGTCCTCAATCACCCTCTTATTAACTGGTTACAGGAACCTCCTATCCTCTATACTCGGGTTGCCGATCTCTTTCTATCTTTCTTATTTCCTCCTTAGGAAAAAGTATGTCTGCACTACCGCCCAGTATAACAGAGTGTAGCCAAGATACCAGAGTTTCTGGTTCTTCCAGGACTTGTAAGGCACTGCTCAGGAGAAGGACCTTGAGGAACTTAACTGCGAAATGATGTCCAGACTTTCCAAGTCTGGAACTTAATCTAGAGTTTTGAAGTTGGTTTGTTGGTGATCGAGCGGTAACACTTTCGAGTGGAGAGGGGGTGTCGTTGCAACACCATATATAATATAGAAACATAATATAACCAGGACGTCGCTTCCCTCGTAGTCTGTTTCGATACCACTTGCCACTTGCTTTTGTATTCGCGATCCAAGTTTTATTAATACAACGGTCACGCTTGACGCTGCGTACCTACAAGTCACTTTTTCTTGTCATTCTCTTCCTGTCACTTACACCCCAATCTGTCGGTATCTCTCGAAACCACACACACGAACCAGCAGAATGAAGACTACTTACGCTCTCACTTCCTTCATGGCTCTGGCCAACATTGTCTACGCAAAGGCGCCAGCTTGTCTCACTACTGCCATCAGCCAACAGCCTGATCCCTCCGACACCCACACAGTGTGCCACGAGCTCCAAGTCGCCGTGCTACGCAACATCACCACATACTGTGTCGGTCACGACATCGAAGTTGCGTGGGATAACTTGGCCGCTAAGTGCTTGCCCACTGGTATCACTATTCGTACGTCGACGACATCCAATCCGAACGGTGGTTTGTAAGTCGTATATTTGTGCTAACTTGACCTTTTTTGCTTCTGTAGGGCCTATTGAGGAAGACGACTATCCCGCTAACTATACCTCTGGTTCGGCTTCGTCTCACAATCTGCAAACGACTTCACTCCTCACTATCATCCTTTCCAGTGCTGTAGCCGCTGGAGTTGCTGGCGTAGCCCTATAGATGTGATCCTTTCAAGTCTACAATCTTCACGACAATGATCTTGATAATTCGTCCACGACAAATCGAAGCTACTGCATTTTTAATACCCCTTAGATCCAATAATTACCAGCGCGTGGTTTCAGAAGCCGTTTTTTTTTTCATGTTAACTCTCTTTAATTTACTATTACGATATTATATTTTATACATATTTTCTTCGCTGGGTATCTTGTTTTCCCCTTCATATCTATTTCAAAGTGACAATCTCTTCGGCGCTCGTAGGGTGGATAGCAACGCAGCTGTCAAAGTCGGCCTTGGTAGCACCCATCTTGACAGCAACACCAAAGCCTTGTAGCATCTCACCGCTACCCAGTCCCATGATGTGTAGTCCAACAACCTTCTCCTCCTTGCCCGCCACAATTAGCTTGTAACTAGTCGGTCCCTTCTGGTCCGGCTCCATCATAGCGTAGTACATAGCCGTGAAGTTAGTCTTGTAAACCTTAATGTTGTCTTTGCCGAACTTCTCGATGGCCTCAGGCTCAGTCATACCAACACTACCAACCTCAGGGTGCGAGAACACCACCGAGGGAATATTACCGTAGTCCAACTTCAGTGCCTTGAACTCCTCAGGACCAAAGAGGCGGTGGGCCAGACGACGACCAGCAGCAATAGCAACAGGGGTGAGTTCAACCTTACCGACCACATCACCAAGCGCGTAGACGTCCTCGATGTTGGTGTTCTGGTAGTCATCGGCGAGGATATAGCCCTTCTCGTTGAATTTGACGCCAGCATTCTCCAGACCCAATGTCTTGGTGGCGGGTTGGCGACCAATGGCCCAAATTAGGTGGTCGTAACCAGTATCAGTAGCCTCACTGCCATCATCGCCCTTGTAGGTCAAAGTCAGAGCTCCATCGGCAGCCTTCTCGACCTTGGTCAAATTGGTTCTCTTGTGCATGTTAATACCGATGCGCTCGTACTCCTTGGTCATGTTCTCCTGGATCATGGGGTCGAAATTTCGCAGGAAGGTGTCGTGGCGAATGAACATGTGCGTCTCAGTACCCAGGGCGTTGAAAACACCGGCGAACTCAACGCCAATGTAACCAGAGCCAACGATGGCGACCTTCTTAGGCTGCTTGGCGATATCGAAGAAGCCATTACTGTTGATGCCGAGCTCGCTACCAGGGATGTTAGGGGGAGGTGACGGGTTTCCACCGACAGCAATCAGTATCTTCTTAGCGCGCACGACAGACTTGGTGCCGTCGTTCTGGGTGATTTCGACTTCGTTCTTAGACACAAGCTTACCCCAGCCAGCGACATACTCGACCTCGTCCTTGGCCAGGTTACGCTCGTAGATTCCGTTCAGGCGCACAATGTAGGCGTCGCGCTTAGCCTTGAAGGTCTCCCAGTCGAAGGGAGCGGTTTGGCTGTAGGAGAAGCCATAGGACTTGGCCTCTTTAATAGTATCGGCGATGAAGGCGGCATTGAAGGTGACCTTCTTGGGAACACAACTAGATACAAGCAAAGCATATATGTTAGCTAAATCAAAGCTCAAAGAGAAGCTCTGGGAAGCAATAATAGCAGTCTTCTATTGAGCTTTTGCTTACCCAACGTTGACGCAGGTGCCGCCGAGTCTACTACCCTCGACGATCATTGCCTTGACGCCATACTTTGAGGCGGCCATGCGGGCAGCGCCAAGACCGCCGCTTCCACCGCCAATGACGAGAAAGTCGGTTTCCTTGCTAATGGGAGCCATGATGCGTGCAGAATATGAAAGGTGTCGAGAGATGCTAACAAGTCGGTATGGAGGAGAAGTTCTGACTGTTGAGTAAGACAGAGACGAAAGAATGGGGATGCGCATGAGGAATGTGCGAACAAAAGCAGAAGAAGAGTCTGCTTTTATATAGAGGGAGAGATTGCGTTACGGTAGGAAGAACAATAGGCTTATATAACGCCCAGCAAAATGCATAGATAAACGGAGTTGGATTTGGCTGTGGGCGGATTTGGAGGGGTAGGCGCCAGATCGGGGGAAAAAAGAGGTACCTGCAATTTTGGTACGTTGTAGCGTAAACGGAAAAGTAACCCGATTCGAGTCTCGCCGTTGTTGTTTGTCAGTGATTGATTAGTCGACAAGAGAAGTCACTTAATTCTAGAAGAATGCGACAATTAATTGCATTTACTTTGATTTTGACTGGATTTGGAATCGAATCCGGTCCCCGAGTCTAATTTTTCCGCATATTATACACTCTTTTTTGCTCATTGAGATGCTCGGCGATTGGCGGGCAGTTGACGTCGGCTGGGGAACTATGGTCCGCGAAATCGCCGACTATCATCCGGCCATCAATTTGTCAGCCTCTAGGCGACAATATACCGATATCGTGTTGACGTTGATGTTTAAGTGACCATGACTTGCATGTGCATGCAATTACTTCTATGTATGTACTTCAAGCATGTCAGCATATGCAGTCAGCAGTCGCAATCGCAATTGCAACTGGCAAACTACACATGCATGATGTGACCGCATCTAGTCACTAAGAGTCTTACTAATGACTACAGATATATGGAATTGTGATGCAAAATGACATCATCTCTAGTTATAAATTCATGATAAGCTTCTAAGATTCATTTATAATGAAAATGGACAACAATGTAGATAACCATTTTAGTAAACATCAACGAGTCCCAGTCTAAATTTTTACATATGCGTACGTATTATTAGGGTTATGTAAGGGTTGCGTGGTCAAATCGCGTTTGACAGCCCATGCGGTTCATGAAGACCACAGCAATTTCAACTCCAACATGGTCATCAACTATCACCAATAAGAACGATAAATTTATTTTTCTCGATAAAACTTTAATAAACCATAGGAGGTTTTTCGTCTTTTCATGCAGTCCTTTACTTGAGAGAGTGGCTCCCCGTCAAGTTGTACCCCAAGGGCAACCCTTACTGTACCCTTAGTCGTCATGGGAGACTTTGATCTAAATGCATCATTCATACCAGCTCTTCACAAGCCCACCGGACTCCTTCCGATATCAAAGCATCATGACTCTCTTCTCTATGTGGTTGAGACATATCCGGTAACCATCTTGGTTGGCCAGACTGGTTCTGGAAAGACCACACAGCTGCCTCAGTTTCTGTATCACGGTGGCTGGTGTCAAAATGGAAAGATGATAGTAATCACTCAGGTATGTTCTAGCCAGCACATTAGACAAAACAAAGAAAATAAAGCTTTTAGTACTAATTATCTAATAGCCACGGCGCGTAGCTGCTACAACCATCGCCATAAGAGTGGCCCAAGAGGTTGGCTGCCAAATTGGCAAAGAAGTCGGTTATGCAGTGCGTTTCGAGGATGAAACCTCAGAATCCACGCGCATCAAGTTCATGACGGATGGCCTACTTATTAGAGAAGCTTTGATGGATCCATTGCTTTCAAAGTACTCTGTCATCATGGTTGATGAGGCTCATGAGCGCTCATTGAGTACTGACATTCTTCTGGGACTACTAAAGAAAATTCGTCAGAAGCGACCAGAACTCCGCATAATAATCAGTAGTGCCACTCTTCAGGCCCAGCAGTTTCTCGGGTTCTTCGAGACTCTACCAAACGGAGCCTTGAACACCAAGGAAACCACTCCTGGAAAGCCTATTGGTCGCATCGTCAGTATCGAAGGGCGCACATACCCCATCAACACATACTATCTAGAAGAGCCCACAGAAGATTACGTCGAGAGGGCAGTCAAAACCGTGCTCAATATCCACGCAACTGAGCCAAGTGGTGACATTCTCGTATTCTTGACAGGTCGAGATGAAATCGACAAGGCAGTAGATGCAGTGCTTGAGGGGACTGAACGCCTCACAGACGTCACAACCAAACTTATCGCGCTTCCTCTTTACGCTGGTTTGTCGACCGAGCTACAGATGCTCATCTTCGACAAGACACCAGTAGACACGCGCAAGGTCATCTTCGCTACCAATATCGCCGAGGCCTCTCTCACCATCGACGGTATCGTCTATGTGATTGACTGCGGGTTTGTCAAGCAGCGCTACTATGACCCCGTCACACGTATCGAATCTTTGATTCCTGTACCAACTTCAAAAGCCTCCGCTACGCAGCGAGCTGGCCGTGCTGGCCGCGTTAGACCTGGAAAGTGCTATCGCCTCTACCCGGAATCAGCCTACCAAGAACTCCCCGAATCTAGCACACCGGATATCCAGCGCACCAACCTAGCACCAGTTATTCTACAACTTAAAGCACTCGGTATTGACAATGTCCTACGGTTTAACTTCCTTAGCCCCCCACCGGCGGCCCAAATGGCTTCTGCGCTAGAACTTCTATTCGCACTCGGCGCTCTTGATGATTCCGCTAAGCTAACCCGGCCACTCGGTCTTCGCATGGCCGAACTCGCACTCGATCCCATGACGGCGCGTGCCCTTCTTGCTGCACCGGATTCCACCTGCCTCAGTGAGATGTTGACAATAGCCGCTATGACTAGCCTAGGCGGCAACGTCTGGATTGTCCACGATAACGAACGCAAGGCCATGGAAGAGGCACGGCGGTTATTTGCGGCCGAGGAAGGTGATCATTTGACTCTTCTTAATGTCTACTTGGCATTCGTCACAGTGGGTCGACGTGATGCCCAATTCTGCCACAAACACTATCTCAACTACAAGGCCTTAGTGAGAGCAGTCAATGTACGTTCTCAGCTCAAGGGCATGTTGGAGCGGTTCGGTGTTACCGTGATAGAACCAGTGTACCTGACAGCATCAATGGCATCTGCGGCTGCGTCTAACAAGCTTAACGACAAAAAGAAGAACCAGCTTCCTCAACGACCGCCAGCAAGTGAGTCTGCAGCCATTAGTGAAAAGATACGACGTTGCTTAACGGCGGGTTTCTTCGCCAATGCTGCAAAGATGCAGCCGGATGGAACCTTCAAGAACGTCTCTGGATCAGTATTCTACGCACATCCCAACTCGCTCATGTTCAGTCGCCAGGCAGAGTGGGTGATCTACCACGAAGTACTAGAGTCCAAAGACAAGACATATATCAGGGAGGTCACGAAGGTTGAAATGAACTGGTTGGTAGAAGCGGCACCGGAGTTCTACCAGGTCAATAAACCCGTCGGTTAGACGTGAACTAAGTAGTCTTTTGTTTTTATCTTATTTTCTGTTCGGGGCAGTTGAGCTACTCAAGGAGGAAGAAAAGAGGAGAAGGGGGTAACAAAGAGAGAGAAGAGGCTCTGTTTGGTATGAGACTTGAGGCGTGCCTTTCAGCCATTACTTAAAGCCCATCATGTTCCCAAAAAGGACTCAAGGGACGTCATCTACACATATGTATACTGGATCATCCATATATTTAGATAGTCTTTTTTTCCACACTTTACACAGGCGTTTCGTCCCAGGGCGCCTTCCATGAGGCTTATTTGTAGTCCATGTCTTTCTTTTTTGTCGTTCCAATATTACTATGTGTAATTGAGTGTATTTGTGGCTTTTATTGTTCAATTTCTGTTCTCTTTGTGGAGTAGGTTCAACTTCCCGGATGTGAACGCTAGTCAGTGAGACAAAAGTAATTGTCTGGCCATCAACGAGATATGCGCCATTGGCTCAGCTACTTGCTACCATGTTTCTAATATCATGCCATGATATCTGATATGTAACATGACGACCAGGACTTTCCATAAAACTAATAAGAGCGAATCATCCAGGTACCATATCATCATCACAATTGCTACGCTCGTCACCCTCTTTCTTTCTCCCCCTCTCTTTCTCTTCCCTATTGCCTTCCTGGAAAGTCTTGTCTTCTATCTTGCCCCTGGCACTGGTTTCCTCTGGTATACTCATCTTGTAATTGCTAGCATTATACGATAGATCGACGTTGGTATTGAAGCAAGGTCAGTTTAGGGTCAACACCCTAGTTGCTCGTTGCCCACGGTAGGCAATTGCTGTATTGTAAGCTTCAAGCATTATATATACGCTTCTATACGATTTGAAAGAGACAGAGTACAGCCTTTCTCTTTTCTATGTCCTACTTCTTGGGGTTAGAGAGATTCATATCTGGGGACAAAGCTAGTTTGTCATTCAATGTTTTCTCTGCTTTCCTCATTTCATCTGATCATGAACAAGAACGCAAGGCCTGGCTTGCCGTTTCTTTCTAGCGAGACAAGAAGAAAAGAGAAAGAGAAGCATTGATCATAAGCTTGTCTTAACACTTTGAAAGCAATGACCAGCTGCTAGTTTTCGCTAAATTAATTAGCACTTTCGGCAGAAGAGGGCCAGCTTTATTTCTCTTCTCCAGAGAGCACAAGAATGGCACGGGCAAGCCGGATATTTAGATAGTGCAGACGACAAAGCTATGATCAGCAAATATGCCATGAGCGACATTCTCTGAAGAATGGCTGCTTTTTTAGATTGATGATCTTATCTTACCGGTGAAGCCAAATAAACGAGATTCCTTGCAATAGAAATCGGATGGCCCTCGTCTGCACTCCAAAGAATTGATCTTCTCTATGAGATAGGAGAAAATAGACTCTTAGAGAGTCCTGTCAATGCATTGACCACTAAATTATTTGTTATCAATGCCGTCGAAATCCATTTTCCCATGTTTAGTTATGAAGTAGACGAATGGAAGAAAAAAAACAAAAACCCTAGCCATAGCAACGAGCCAGGAATGTGTGCCAATCTCAATAGGTTCTTTTTGTTCTTTATTCTGACTTAGCTATATTTTCCTAGTTGAAGATATGCAGCAATCGAGATAGTTTGCATATCATTGTTTGATCACATCAGCGTTACTAGGTCTACAGCAAATATTAAAGTCACAATAGCTCTCAGGCACTCTCAGGCACTCTCAGGCCCAAAAGTTTCAGTGGCTTATGATGCAAGGAAAACACGATAGTATATGCAGATATAGCGGCCTGAGAAAAAATGAGGTCAAGAGGTCAAGAAATGTGACTGTCAGGTAGATCAGCGTGGCTTGTTTGTCGGTCACTTTTTAATCAGGTATTTTTTTCTTTTTTTTCCCCACGGCGTAGAAAAAGAGCCTCAATTTCCAAAGAGGCGCTATTGCATTTATTCGGCAACAAGCCTTTGAAAATGGGTGGCTCTCGCCTTTTTTAGACTAGACCTAAAATAGTTTAGTGTCAGGAACATAACATTTTACTAAACAACAAGTAAAAATCAAAATACAAAAAAGGCAAATACAAAGTGACCCTTGGCATTTGAAAATGAATATCGAAAGGGTTAGGGTTTGTTAATATCAACTGCCTTAATTAGGTGTATCAAGGCTATATTTAATAGTTCTCAAGTCCAAATTAAGAACATAAACGCCTCCCTTTATTCTTATGCTGTTTCTTGCTTTACGTTATTCTCTTAAAATTGATCTTAGATGTTCCTTCTATAGGGCGAGTTTCGGAAGTTTTTGTTTCTGATGCAAAGAAGAAGAAAAAGTATCCCTTTATCCTATTTTTCCAAGCACTGTTATTCGATTGGTATTTGTTATTATTTTCTCTTAGTAGCTTTTGGCTGATTTTGAG
>RHDR01000713.1:0-15319 GCA_009806295.1 Davidsoniella neocaledoniae
GCTGGCACAGTGGGCAGTTTCTTTCCGCATCCATATGTTCGAAACGGTCATGGTACTCCGCAAAGTCGCCATGACCTGTCCGGGCAGTTAGGATTCGTCCCACCGTAGACCTGTGCTGGTCTTTAAATCAGTCCACCTTGTAGACCGTCTTTGTTTCAAACGAACCCCAAGGTGTTCTTTCGGCTCGCACTCCGCTATCCATGTTTTGAAGTCGGCATTTAGCTTTGCGTTTTTCCATCTACGGGCGGAAGCAAGGGACATTGTCTTATCATCGGCAAGCTCAGTATTGCTTGTGCACCCTTGTTTCACTAGCTTGTCAACTATCTCGTTGCCAGGAACATCAGTGTGTTCTAAGACCCTTCTAATGCCACCGACCGCTAGTTCTACACGCTCAGTGCCTCCTTTCCACTCATGAAGTAAGCTTCGGATCTTGTTGACAGCCTCTTGAGAGGTTCCGTTCTTACTGGCCCTATTGGAGATGCGTTGTGCGACACCCAAATTGTCAAGGCACAGATACAGACTGCCTGCGTCGGGAGGAGCATGCTCGATAGCCGCTTGGACTGCATTGGCTGCAGCAATA
Organism: Davidsoniella neocaledoniae; assembly: GCA_009806295.1. Classification (NCBI taxonomy): domain Eukaryota; kingdom Fungi; phylum Ascomycota; class Sordariomycetes; order Microascales; family Ceratocystidaceae; genus Davidsoniella; species Davidsoniella neocaledoniae. The sequence continues at coordinate 581 of RHDR01000713.1, forward strand.
GCCTCTGCGTCGGCCACTTCTCGTCGAGAGCCACATGTCCCTAGACCTTCGCATAGTTTGATGCTATCATAAAAGACTGCCCAACCAGCCCCTGTTCTGCCCTTCTCATCATGAGAACCATCGGAGTAAACCCACAGCGTTTTCGGGTCTGTCCGGCCACCTCTTTCGAATGCTGTTTGGAGGCCTCTTCTTTGTCTAGCTGCGGTGGCAGACGGTCACGGGGACCCATTTCTTCTGGAAGGAGTCTGTTCGACTCTTCAATCGGCTCCGGGAGCAATTTCTTATACACATCAATGTGTCCTTCTATCTCTGTGATGCACAGCAGGTGCCGGGAGTCTACCGTGGAAGTCCGAATGGCAGCGGCTCTCTCGAGGTCCTTGAGTATCAATTCCATGTTTGGAAACGAGGAGAGGATGTGCAGAAGCCTATTTGGCGTGGTGCAGTACACTGGCAGTGCAACCCTCAGGGTGGCTCTCAAAGCTACCTCTAGCCTTTCTTTCCCCGTAGCCTACATGAAGGGAGACCAGGTGGATGAGGCATAGGTCAGTTGGGGGAGCACGCAACTCCTTACTGCATGTAGCAGACTCCTCACTGGGGTTCCTCGGTACACTCCTGAGAGAGCTCGGAGTGCGTTTGTGGTTCTCTTGGCTTTAGCAGTGACCTGCTTTGCGTGTTCCAAAAAGTTGAAACCAGAATCCCACCATACACCTAGCCACCTTAGAGACTTGGAGGGCTTTAGTGGCACTCCACTGGGGAGCGTAACTGGTCTCATGGAGGAGCATCCTCTTATCCGGCAGTGTAACAGTCCTGTTTTGTCCCAGTCTAGTGCAAGACCGTTGTCTCTGCACCATTTCTCGATATTTTTCAAGGTTCCATTAATAGTGTCCACATTAGCTGAAATGTTCTTAGACGAGACCGAAACGAGGCCGTCATCAGCATAGGCCAGACCCCAGACTACACCATGTAAGCTCGCCATGTAGAGCATGTACAGGATAGGGGAGGCTGGCTAGCCCTGTGGCAGACTGCCTCCGACCTTCCTAGTGACTGGTTGGTCTCCTTCTATAGAGAGGGAAACTTCCCGTGATCGCGGCCACTTTGTTTGCGTATGTGTCAGTTATAATGGCTCCGAACCCCTAGAATTCTCAACATACGACCATAGCTGATAGAAAGCACGGGATCCCGTCCGCTCTCCCCTAGTTAAACTATCAAGCGCCCGATCAGTACTACGGTGGGTGACCACGTGGGAATACCGGGTGTTGTATGTCTCCTTTTTGGCACTTGGGTATCATTTTTTCTTCATATCTTGACAAGAAAGTCTGTATAAACCCTCCAAGATTTCTAATTTTCAACATACGACCATAGCTGGTAGAAAGCACGGGATCCCGTCCGCTCTCCCCTCGTTAACCTGCCAAGCGCCGGTCTAGTATTATGGTGGGTGACCACATGAGAATCCCCGGTGTTGTATGTTCCGAGGCTAATGTTTGAACTTTTTTATATTTTTGGGCAAGACTTCCTGTAACCCTACTATGATACATCTAGAAAGTCATCTCCAATTTGAAGTTGGGATTTATAATTTGTAGTAATCATATAATAGTATCATGGATGCAGTATGTAGGTTTACGAACATTCAAAACTCGTAATTATGCCAGAACCGATATACCAAACATCATTCAGACTACGCATGTCACATCACAGCATTCACATGAAGATACACAGGTCAAGATGAACAAGGAACTCAAACAAATTTTCAGCATCCCAGAGAGAGAAGTGGTAGGTGTTAGGACGGTCTACAAGACCTATTGTTCCATTTGTCCAAAAACGCCATGTTGACCTTGAGTGTTAACCTGTGATATCCTCCCATATAAATGCAGAAAAAAAGGATCCGAGAAATGATTCAGAACGCCTTGTATTTTTTTAGTCATGACCCATGCTGTGAAATTGGTTTTCCCAGTTCCAAAAACAAAGCTTTTGTTATTTTTTGACTTATTACTATCACTAGCCAACGCTTTACACGAGGGCCAGCTTGGTAGCAGCAATGTCAAGAGCATCGACATCGGGGGTCAGGCGAGCGTAGGCCTTCTTGGAACCGTCGGGGCTACAGGAACAAATAAGTTAGTAACTCGTATATTCAATGACAAAAAATTTTGCTCGACTAGCATAAGACAATACATACCGGATCAGGGTGTTGATCTTGACGGTGTCAATGTCGTAGAGCTTCTTCAGGGCCAGCTTAATCTGGGCCTTGTTGGCCTTGATGTTGACGATGAAGACAAGGGTGTTGTTCTCCTCGATCTTCTTCATGGCAGACTCAGTGTTCAGGGGGTGAACAATGACCTTGTGCTCATCCAGGCGGACATCGTGGGGGATCGACTTGCGGGGGTACTTGGGAGCGCGCGAAACCTCCAGAGTCTTGGGGCGGTGGAAGATGGTGCTGAAGCGAGCCTTCTTGACCTTGTGGGAGTTGACCTGTACCGGTGTGTTAGTATCTGGTTCATGAGAGACGATTGAGTGACGCTATCGCATGTTAACTTACACCCTTAAGGGCGGCCTTAGCGGCGGCGTTAGCCTTCTTGGTGCCCTTGGCAGCTATATTAGAGAAAAACGCATCAGCAATCGCTCTTCATAAGAAAAAAGAACTCGCAAAGTCTGCTGCTGCTTGATGCCTTAAGATGCCGTGTCTAGACAAGGAAGAAGACAGCCCGAGTTTCATCCCGGCGTCTCTTTTCCATTGCTCCCCATCCCATATGAAAACATCGTTGACGAAATGTAGTGATCGTATTCCAGAGTCGTGGCATTCGAGATGATTCGGGTAATAGAGTTCGACAGACGGCAAAATCGAAAGGTTTCGAAAAGCTTTGGTGACAGATTTGCAATAGCATAGAGAGCTATCACGTACCCTTCTTGTTGTCCTTGGGGGCCATTGTTTCGGTCGGCTTTGTCTTCGGTTAGCAAAACTGGTTGTTCAGGTAAAATCAAGAAAAAGTTCAAAAATTTTTGTCAAATTCTTTTCAGTTATTTTCGACAAGCTCACAGCATGCCCCACAAATCATCGTCTTTTCCGTTAATTCGAAATTTCTTTCTTCCTTAAGTGGGTGCCCCGCTTAGGGCTCCGCATTAATGATTCAATTGGCCAAGAGCAGTCTAGTCACGTGGTATACTGCAGTACTACCATCTGCTTATCAAGATGCTTATCAGTCGCAGAAATGGCCCCATAAAAAAAGTTCCATGTTAGACCGGCGATTCTATGTTGGTGAGAATGAAGATCGCGACAATGTGAGTATCACAACTTTCAAACTCATATCTTCTGTCATCATGGCCAAAACTCCGAAAGGGCGGCTTCGTTTAAATAGCGGGCGCCCACCTTCTCTTAAACCCCAGGTGGCCACCATTACCCGAAAAGCATCCCGTACGGTCATCAACAAGCATCACCAACTTGAAAAGGCGCTATCTTTTGCTCAGAAGCAAGGCGATAGCAAGAAAGCAGATGCTTTGCATGCAGAAATCAAGGCCCTAGGTGGTCTTGATATGTATCAAAAGGCTAGTCTTCAAGGACAGAGTAAAGATCGTGGTGGTGATTCGTCAATAGTTCTTCTCGAGTGGCTAGGCCTCAATAAAAAGTCCGCTAAGTTGCAAGGGGATGACCGTCTACGTATGCTCGAAGTTGGAGCATTAAGTACCAAGAATGCCTGCTCACAGAGTGCCTGCTTTGATATGGTCTGTATCGATCTGAACAGCCAAGAACCAGGCATCGAACAACAAGACTTCATGGAGCGTCCAGTTCCGACATCAAACAATGAGCGGTTCGATGTTCTTTCACTCAGTCTTGTCGTAAATTTCGTTCCGGATGCTTTAGGGAGAGGCAATATGCTTAGACATGTCCTATCATTCCTCAGGGAGCCAGATGTTAATTGCACAGCATCTTGCAAAGAAATGCTTCCAGTTCTATTCCTCGTGCTACCTCGCAGCTGCACCGATAATTCTCGATATTTTACTAATGAGAGGCTCCGGCAGATCATGGAATCTCTTGGCTTCTCTCAGCTTCGGGAAAAGAAGACGAACAAGTTGATCTATCAGCTTTGGAAAAGAACCTCCCTCAAACCTGCAGAAAAGGCTATATTCCGGAAAGAGGAACTTAACCCTGGCGCCACCCGCAACAATTTCACAATCATTTTAGGAAGACAGAAAAGATGATATCGACCATCATTTTTCTTCACCTTCTAAAGTCATCATCATATGGCCCCTCTCATTTCATTATTGTTTCGCTTATTGTCTTGATATCTGCTTTTAGACACTATTATACCCACTCATATTATTAATTTTAACTATTAACGAATCATCCAATATATTTTGCCACAATACTCCCCATCTTGTAACTTCCTTATATTATTACTGTGGGATCGTGTTTGTCATCCCGATGTTACACATACCGATATATCCTCAACTTTAAGACTAATAACACCTTATTATCCATTTACTAATATTTCTTTTGAGTCATGGAAAATCGTGTTAAGAAAGCTCTCATGTCCTTGCGATTCTCGCCTGACACAGAGCTAGTGAAACCACCCATCAATAATGTTCCTGGTCAACCACTATGTCCCTTGCCCTTGTACCACGATAACAACAATGATAGAGACAGCGATAATCAACGTCTATACGACATCAGACGCTTCATATCGCAACATGTATCAACAAATTGGCTTAAGCGACGCTACCGAATACTATGGATGACCTCGAAACAACGCAACATCAGTCCCTTCCATCGCCAGATGATTGAGAATCGGCAGATCATCCTTGCGACACGCGCCCATCTACATCAAGCCTGTACTTTTATACCTCTTAAATTTTAATTTCTTCAAAGATTATATAGCGACTCCCTCGAAATATTGCGATCTCGACAAAACTGCAGATATTCGACCAGGCAAACCTCCACAATATCTATTTCTATAAGAGGCTTTGGGCTTCCTAAGGACCTGGGTCTTTCTCGTTCAGAACCAGAGCGACTTTAATCTAGCACAAAGATGCCAGCTTCTACCAAGCCATTTCGATTTTCCAGCGTGGGCGGCATATATGCAAGTTCAGATATGTATCACAAGTTGAAGTTGCCAAAAGATATCATTACGGCGAGATACGGCTTGAACGGCTTAATACTATTGGTCGTATCTGTTGCTATAGTTGGACATATCTCGGTATGCAGCATCAATACACGGAATCACTAACATGGTTTCTTGGGCCATACGCATTTATATTTGGTGCTATCACTGTCATTATGAGCTCTCTTCAGACTACCGTCACTACTGATAGAGATGCGAACCTATACAAAGATACAGTAGCCTAGTTCAGTGTATTGGCAATCATCGCTACGTTAGTTGGGTTGTCCCTTTTCCCATTACTCATCATATGTCATTTCATACGAGAGTGCTACAAGTTTATATTTCAACGCCAATCGTTTTCTGAAGCTGATGAATGAAATTACACTGAATAGCTATAAAAGTAAACCTATACTTAGACAAACATCTTGCTATTATATTGCCCAGATGTTAATCATCATATCTACTTTTTTCAATTTCTATTGGCTCTGCTAGCCGAGCCTCGGCAACTCTTATCAACTGATCCCAACTATTGCGAATTCCATATCATGCTCTGATATAGACAAGTTCATACACTGTAAAAGTTCTCTACGAGGACCAGAGCGAAAGTATTGGAGCGGCCAGTTTCGGATGATATCCTAGTCTCTGACATGGCTAAATGGAATGCATACAGTTTTTTTCTCGGTACCAGTTCCTTCACCACCAACCGTCATGCATACTGTCACCTAAGCATGCGTGTCCAGCTCAGTGTGCATTCAGGGCACTGGAAGCGCGCTTGTGTGGGTGGACCACGTATTAGTGTGATAGTAGGCCCGTTACTGGTGTACAGTATCACGGCCAACCAACCCCGATTGTAGGCAATATCACCTGCCACAATTTTTTATTTTTTCATAAAAAAATAAACGGCACTAGATAGATCAAGTATAACGTAGAATCATAGAGATGTCGCCAAATCCTAAGCTAGGCATATGTGATAGAGAGAAGGAGGGGTTACTGTTGTTTGTTGTTATCGGCATGGGGAGGTTGCAATGAGCACTTAATACGTATAAACAAGCTATGTTTCTAGGTTGAAGGATACATACATATACATATGGGCTTTCGAAGATAAGAGATGGATGTGTGCGTCATATGGTGATGAGCTGGCCACTAACATGTTTTAGGCTGCTAGCACTAGGCACGATCAGGCCGCGACGGTATCTATACAGCAAGCTAAACAAACACTCCTGGCTAACCATGTCTACTCCGTAAACATTTGTATATAGAGTGTAAATATCACGCTAAATAAAGCAGCTGTCTTAACCGGGGAAACATTGAAACAATTTGCGTCAACTACAGTACAGCAACCGATTGGGCCGGATGTGATTTGGAGATTATATATGAAATCAACGTTTGCCCAGGATATGTAGTCATATGCTAGATATGCCAGGGACATGTAGTTTATGATAAAACCGGTTCACATGATATGAAGTTGAGACGTGTAAGAAATGCCAGCTCATACATCATTTTTTGATCAAGAATCCACGGGAGCTTGGAACTTGCAACACCATAGAATCTATCAATGTTATGTGTGTCAATTTATGTTTCTTGTCAAATTCCAGTCGATGCTCAACCACAGCATGTTGTCACAAGTATATATAGATATATGTTTAGTGATGAGTGATATTGCATAAATTTAGCAGCCTGTTACGCCTTGGCAGGGTTTAAGGCAGAGAAGTCATGTAGAGCTTCAACGGTCAGCGGATTCTCTACAGGTAGTTGCTGATTACCAGGTCGGACGACAGGAAGACTCTGCATGCCAGCCGCACGTGCAGCTTCGACCTCCTTCAAGTTATCGCTAAGGAACAACCACTCGCCTGGCTTGATATCGGGGGCATACTTGTCCGCGATCTTGGTATAGCTAGAAGCTTCCCACTTGAGTCCAGCATTGACTGTGTCGAACCAATCATCGATGGAGCCAGTCAGATCGGCAGGCGTCGCATCGGTACAGCCAAAGAACAACCTCTGCGCTGGCACGGAGCCAGAAGAGTAGATCATTATGCGCAATCCAGAAGCCCTCCACCGAGCAATGGCTTCTGCCACGTCAGGGAAGAGGGGGGCAGCAAATTCGGCGTTTTGGTATCCTTCTTTCCACAGGTGGCCTTGGAGAGACTTGAGATAGCTGACTTTGACGTCACGCTTGATCAAGTCTTCTACATGAGTGGAGAATGCCTCTTTGGAAGTCTGGTACTCGGCAGGGAACGAGGCCTTGTATGATTGGAATGCTTCGTTGTCCCATAAAGAGTCAAGGTCCTCAGTCAGCGCCTTGAGGGCATATGGGAACTAGTGTTTTCGTTGGTTACTATGTACGGAAAGCTCGCGATATAGTATGCAATGCATCCGGGGTTTACTCACGAGAACATCCTTAACAAATGAAATAGGGCATACAGTTCCCTCTATAGCGTGTTAATAATATCTAGCCTATGTGATATGTGTAGTGCAGCACGTCATGTGCGGGGAACTCAATTGTAGTCTATTTAAGGTCAAAGAGAAGGCTTACCAATGTCTAAAAGGACTACTTTGACGGGAGACAATGAAGCCATATCTGCAAAAGTATACAAGTTTGAATATACAGACTGATAGATACAATTGAGTGTCACAAGTTATCGTGGAGTTGTGCGACCTCTCTATGGCCATAGTAATTTTATATTAACCCTACCAAGCACCCGAAGTTCACCCACTCAATAGGGTTATCTATAATTCATCGCGCATCAAACAACTCCACCAAGTTGCATGTCTTAATATGGATATGAATAAGCATTTGGAGATAAACACAGTGTACGGATCAGCCCAGTTTTGAAACAGAGTTACTTTCTTCCTCTCGTACCAGAATTGATCGATGCGCCATTATCTAGATTTTACAGTATTTTTCATTTATTATTTACCCCCTCTATTCCTGCAGGTTAATTATGCTCACGCGCCACTCCTAAAAAAACAACAGTACAGTACAACGAAAGACATTTGTATACATTTGCACATGTAGAAGTACATGTACTTGATCTGCTTCAGCCCTGGTATACGGCAGAGATACATGACGTACGTACCAAGACTTTTCTATGATGTTCATGTTTATGCTGCCTGAAGCACTTCCTCCTCCAGCTCCAGGCCAGGGTTACAAGCCAGTGAAGAACGGGATCTGGAACGGCACTAGGGATTATACTACTACTTGACCTTGCTGCAGGTATCATGTGTCACGTCAATCCGGGGCCGGAATTGGCTAAAGCTAGAAGGGCGGTGAGACCGTTCGGCAGACTGGATTCGCGAGCGGCTATTGTTTGTTGATGTTGTTTTTTGTTGACTTTCCTAGAGATAGTACATCATGATGGAACATAATTTCACGTATAAGATTGTCGCGTATACAGATAGAACGGCGGTAAGGGCACGATTAGGCCGCAACAAAGGTCGATTCCTTGAAGAGCCTGGAAGAGGCATCCCGTACCTTGAGACGAAAGCGCAAGAAAAGCAAAGACAAAGAGAGGGAGAAAGAGCAAGAATAGTACTAACGATTGGCTTCCTGCTAAACTTCGTCTTGCCAGCAAATCCCATGCGCTAGATCTTGCGCGGCTGTCCGGCAAAATTCGTGGCTGGGTCGCTTCGTTACGCATGGATATATGTAGCGTGGGGATGTTTGCAGACATAACCCCAAGAGCGTACATATTGTATAGTCATCAAACAATTATTGGTGGAAGTCAACGATCTTTCGACTCCTGCTTCTACAGAGGCCATCTGTCGGACAAATAGACAAAAAGAAAGACATGGAATATGTATGTCACTTGACATGGTACATTATAGAGCAGAGTACAGCTATATCACGGGTTGACGCCAAGTTAGTAGGAATTACAAAGTACTTCTTTTGCACCAAATCAATGAAAACGAAATTACTATGTGACAGCACACATACTGTTCTGCTTGTCTAGTGGTAAAGGCTGGTTGGGCTGCGCCCGATAATACATATGCAAGTCAGGTCTTTGGTATTTCTGAGGACAAAAGTTTACGCCGGCCTGCACACCCTCTCGAGCCGAACAGGCAAACAAGGAGACAAGGCGATGGCAGAGCCAAAAGAGACGGATGACTACATAGGTGTAGTACTAGTTAGTGGCAGTTCTATGATAGTGTGTACTATGTAAAACGGCCAACCAACGGCCAGCCCACCCACACCTTATGCAGACGAGAATAATCCCTCTCTGACCCTGTCATGGCTGGTACCTTTTTGCTGTTTGGTCTCTATTTTTTCCTTGATTATTTCTTGTTGAATGTTCTAGTCTCATTGCCAGCCTTTCGTTATATACTATTACTTGTATAGATATATGTATATATGCCGCCCAGCCTGCTATGTACTACTAACACTGGGGTGATATACTATGCACATGGCCAAGATTCTTTCAAAGCCAGCAGACAGGCAAACAAACAGACAAAAAGAAAATCAAAGTCAGCCAAAAAAAAAAAGACAGGCGTTGATATCCCATCAGCATAAACTAAACAGAACAGAACATGATAATGCCCTGGCAAACACGGGTCAGACGGAGGCCGGCGCTTTAACTTTTGAGAGCATAGCCGTTCAACAGATAAACAACTATTAGAAATAATAAATAGCTACAGCAGGCAATCCTGTCTATGCGTCTAGCTAGCCAGGAAGAAGAGAAAGGCAGAAAAAAAGAGTTTTTTTTTTCTTTTGGCCAACTCGCATCATGCAGTACAAAGGAGGAGCAGCAACAATTAGTCTCATCAATTCTAGTCTAGCCCAATCCGATCCCCAAAAGAGTTTTGTATCGTTTGCCTGCTTTTTTAACATCAGCGTATTCCAGTCTCATTTTCCCTTTTCGAATATATGACTTGAGGCGAAGTAGAAGCAAACTTGTACTATACATTATCCCAATATCGATAATGCCATCTCATTCCAATCATTAGGCTCATGTCATGTTGCACATTATCCACTCGAGGTCCAATTTTACCCTTCTTCCATTGCTTTCTATTGGGACAATCTGTCGTAGCAACTTCAGTTTCCATGATCCACAGCCTGGTCTGGTTCCATTCACGGTGATACTGTATCTGACCGAAAGCGATTTGTGTTCCTGATAAGGCGGGCCCGGCGTTATGGGAAATCTCGAGTGCGATTCAGAGAAGCAGGCTGAAGATATTATAGATAACAAGAAAAAAAAAGAAGCAAGCCTCTTAGTTGTCACATTTCATTTGTCGGAATAGGCTACGAGGCCCGTAATCCTATTCTCTATAGCTGTGGCCGGAGACAAATATGGTTCCAGGATATCGACTATCAAGTCTTTCGTCCATGGCCTTGTTTTTTGCACCTAGTCAGTAACAGATAGATATGAGAACCAGTACTAAAGTTCCCGTTCTTACGTGGATATGGACTAGGGTTGCTATTCTGGCTTATGCACCTAATAAAGTTTCCTTTTCTTTGTCTTGTTCATATAAATGTAAAGCTGCGGGTCGATGCTTTCTGAGGCACAGATCGCCATGAAGCCTGGTTCTACATTGATGAGATGAAAGCTTTCCATCTACTGCTTGTTATTCTTGTCATTCTCCTCTTCTCTTCTCTGAGATAATCGGAGTTCTCCTTTATTCGGCACGGACTCAAGAACAAGAAAAAAAAAAAGCTAGGACATCAACATCTATCATATTCGGGAGGCTTCCTTCTCCACGAAATATACAAGGAAAGGCCATCCGCTCAGACGCATTCTTAACCTGGCTTTTCTCATTAATGAAGGCCCATGCAAAGGGAAAAAGAGAAGAGGCCATTCCGTTGAATGGATATGCCATTATCAAAATAGACTGCGATCTCGGCCTACAAGTCGTATCAAGGACGAAAAACCGATCGACGCTTTCAACCAAGAATCAAGTAAGAAAAGAATAGAAAAGCCATTGCCTGAATTTTGGAGTAACAGCTGCATTACATATGTATGTAACTACTGTGAATATGTATAGTTAGAAACTCCATGACTAGTCATGTCTTGGCTTGCTCAGCTGCTGCTGCGTCCTTTGACAGCTATCTGAAAAGGTAATAGAAAAGAATATATCTTACTATGTATCATATATGTAATTTGGTCTAAGGACTGATATTGATTAATGGTGACATAAAAGAGGCCGTAGCTTTCAAATAGTCCCTATTTTAAGTCTATATGTATGTACAGATATACATATACAGCTACATATATGTAGCTCTTAGGGTATCAAGTTCTCTTAACTTGTAGTTATTGGCCTGTGAATTCACTAAAAAAACGTATATGTAGTACTGTAGCACACTGTAATACACTGGGTAAGCAAGTAATGCATCAATAACGAGGCCTTTTTTTTTTTTTTTTCTCTCACCAATGCTATCGTAGAGAGATACGATGATATCTGTATTCACACCCCTACCTCATCTCTTCTGTCCCTCTTCTCCCAAATTTCATCCTTCATGTTCCAAAATGAATCGAAAACGACGCTGATATCAACAGCTTGATAGCTAGTAGTATGTGTTTTGAAGTATGATTAGACGTCAGGCCGTGTGACCAGCGAGGACGGAGCTGAGCTAATGTCGGCATACGGCATATATACATATGTACTAATAGGTACAGGTACATACGAGAGATATATCTGCAGATAAATACACGTAGCAGCCAATATTCTCGACAGAAAGGATGGAGTAGTAGCGCCCTATTGCAACATTAACGTACATTTTACAATTAAGTACTGTTGTTAAAGACAGTCACAGTTGTAACTCTGTAGGCGGCTGTGGTACATCGTACGCACTATACGTATGTATTTACATTGGTTCAACACTATTTAACATTGTGTACACATTGTTTTGGCACAGGAAAACGATAAGGAAGTCAATAGTGTCACAGAGCGTCTCGCTGCGCTACTGAATACCAGTAAATATGGCTGACACCCGATTTACAAGTACAAAGCCTCAATGTTCATCTCTATATCATGTCATATTTCTCATTGCTTTTATCTTTCGACGCCCTTACGTACTATGTCTCTGATTGATATACCTCCTGTATTCCATGTTTCTTTGTATTTTTTTTCTTAGATAGATTCTGTCTTGGAATCAAAGTCTGACCCAGAATAGTAAGCACTACATATTATACTGAACGTACTGAAAGCCACCTCTTGCTTTAGATCTTGGTGTATCTAGACTGATACGCTTGATTGGCTGCTGATGAATGCAAGGCTACATATAGATAATAATAATCTGTAGGTACCTAGCCTTCTTGGCTTACTTGTGTCTATCTATCTGCATTGCCCAGGGGTTTGAAACATGGTCGATAAGACGTCGATCAAGTTGGTTGGCAGGACATGGTCTGATATCGCTGATGGATGGTGTGCTGGGACGTCTCTCACTTATCGATAGGTTCTAAGAGCAAATGATACAGCTAGTCTTGTCAATGAACGTCATTTATAGTATCTGTTTTCAGGCAATCTGCAATCTTATGTAGCAGGTCACTAGCCTAGAACCAATAGAGTAGTATAAATGCGACTCTAACTAACGCCCCGGAATGAGTAGCTTGGCTCTGATTAGCTTTGACTACAGATACTACCAGTTTAAGACCGTGACCCCCTGAATTATTTAATGAAATTCGACAAGGCATGGCTCGCAAATTATGCGGGGTCGTTATCTATCGGCGCGTAGGATTTCCAGGTTATTTATTCTTTTTTTTTTTAACATGTAGTATTCATGATACATGAGAGCAGATCACCTGAAAACAAAAATAATAGTCGAGATTATCTAACCAGGCCCAAAAGCAATCAGTCGTCAGACAAAGAAAAAAAAGAAGCAAGATTCAGGCGAATGGATGGATTGGTACAAGTTTCCCAGAGGATAAGTCAGGTGTAAGACACGCATAACCTCCACGCGGCTAGCAGCAGCTCCCATCTTTTGTGCTCTCTTCACTTCTCCTTCTCTATATACGCACGCCATTTTTATGTCTCTCTGTGTCTTTGTCGTAATCCAGATCATGCTGGTAATACCCTTCTTGGTTTCGTTTCTGTAAATAACTTCAGCTGGTTTTGATAGCCCGTTCAGGGCCAAACAAGTTGGTTGGCTTGACACTGTCTCGTCCATAATGTTTTAACTACAAGTTTCTTAATCTGGAGATACACATATCTATATGATCCAAGTGACATATTAGTTCTATCCCAGACGTCTTGTTTGCTAGAACTCCCTCAAGTCAAGCGAACAGCAAACAAAATGGAGAAATATCAAGAGTCACCATTCCTTACACAACATAGTGATCCTACAGCCACAATCACATCGTCTTTTCGCAGCAAACCATCATCAATTTCAGACAAAGTTTGTGTCTCGAATTACGAGATATCAAGAGAAGGTTTTCTTCTTTAGGCCAAGCCAAAATACATGTAACAGATCATAGTATACAAAGGCTAACGTAGAATTTGAAGTTTGAAGCTACATATGACGATCCAGTTCATGGCCAAGCCTTTTCTTCGATTCTACTTGGCAGACGAGAAACAGGGGACGGGTAGAAAGAAGAGCTTGTTCCAAAGATCTTGCATAAAGTCGTAGTTTCACGTCAACTAGACAAGGGCGGGAAGAGCAACAGATACTGTAAATACAACTAGATAGGGTGATATTGAACAAGAGACAATATGCAAGCGTTGTGCATCAATGCAAGTTGAATAGTCTACGTTGCATAAAGGATGTGTACAACTTCTGTCCAACTTGTTTTTTCTGTTATTGATAAGTTTCTTCAAGATTTTGTCTTTTTTTACTGGAGATGCCTAACAATCTATGTACTATGTACACGCCTGACTTAATCCTGGATCAAGATTCATACATGTATGTACATATGTATGTATTTGTATGTACATTTAACATACATTAGATACCTGTCTCGCTTGTAACATCTCAGCAGCCGCGTAACGACCAAGTGACCTGTGAACCAAGTATTTCCCTAGCTTATTCATCCCTGTTGCGTATTTGCATATCTAGCGACCCTGGGTTTAACGAAGCAAGGTAGAATGTTTTTGTAGAAGCATAGTGAGGTGAAGGGTGTGCATTTTCATAAACAGAAACTGTGTTGTTCATTTATGTTACTGGCTGTCTGTGAATTTTAGCTTGAATACCAACTTGCACTGTGTGGCTTGGAGATCAGTCAGAGAAAAGGTACTTGTTAACGAGAGCAACGGGAAAGCAAAGCTGACCAAGTTACGAGAGTACGATGCCGATAGATAGGCCATTTCAGCATTTATTGGTTCATATTTTGACAACGGCTTTAGGCGACAAGGGAGAGAAACGATAAAAGAGCACTGGTACGGATTTCACTTTTAGTGTGTAAACTGGAGAGAAAGTCGATACTGTGAATTTGCGAGTTAACTAGCTAATTGTTGGACATTGTTTTCTCTTGTTACAGGTAAATTTATGCACATCTTCGTGCACAATTATCTAGTAGCGCCGTGCATAGCGGGAGTATAGCCTGTAAAGTTCCAAAGATCTACCATTCATTATGCGTTACATGCGCTGTAACGTCCTTTAGCATGCTCTGTAAATAATATGTGATAGCACTGCCGGATAGTTGACTTTTGATGGGCTGTGAACGGAATGCACTGAGACTACAGCGCCCTGATAGCTCCGAATGAAAAAAAAAAAAACAAAAAA
>RHDR01000714.1:0-15313 GCA_009806295.1 Davidsoniella neocaledoniae
CGATGCTCAGACGTACGTAGCTGTACATCGATCGATGCTCAGACGTACGTAGCTGTACATCGATCGATGCTCAGACGTACGTAGCTGTACATCGATCGATGCTCAGACGTACGTAGCTGTACATCGACGGTAATATATTGTTTATTATTGAGAACTATCAGAGATGACCAGTAGAACTCAGTGAGGGCGGAGTAATCATAAGCAGAAAAATGATGTGACACTAGTAATATATAAGAAACAACATACATGTAAGAAGAAGAGAAAGAGAGACCATACTTTGAGGATGTTGTTAGTGTCGTGCCTTATTGCTGTATTCGGCCGAGGATATGCTTGGACAAAAATGATATTTCGAGGGATTTTGCGATATGTGAAGAACCTGCCCAAGCAAAGACCCTTTTTGCAAGTGCTTTTTGATACAATGAAAAAGAAATAGCATATTTTACCTTGCCTTGTAAATACCCCCCTTTTTCACCATTCCATTTAACTCTTGTGGTATTTTGTGATGCTTAAGAATTAGCCGTTTTACACGACATCTTTCTACCATCGTCAGACAGTCCAAAGGAAAGATTTGTTTCTAGTTTGGGCTAGTGGAAGCGATATCGAGTGACCATTGTAAGAGGAAAAAGGAAAAGAAAAAAAGGCAGGCCACTTGCTATTGTCTATCAAAGCATTATTGAATCAAAGAACTATATAGAAAGAAGCAAAAAGGAAAGAACACTAATAGAGAATAATGGTCCAACAAGTGAACAAAGCACTTACTAAATATACGCCTAAAACCTACACCCTAGCTGCTGTGACCTCCCCCATCATCAACTATCTAGAACGTCACACTGAGATATCCCACGTTCGCACTCATAGGTAAAGAGCGAATTAAATTACTGGCAACTCCGTTCAACATCTAATCCAAGAGAAAAAAAAAAAGAAAAAAAAAAAAGAAAGATGCAGTTGTCCATCCCTCCGTCATCTACAGCACATATTCAAAGCCACGATCCTGTTTCCTCATCTCGCCTATGTACTACATGCATACATAGAGAACTAGGCATCGCCATCTACCTTTTTGCATCTTGGGAGCCCACGTCGCCTTTTTCCCCCCTCTGCTTTTATTTTCCTATTCATCCTATAGATAAATAGGCTAACCTGCCCATTTTATCCGTTTGTTGGGAAGGACGCTTGAAATTCAAAAGACGACCAAGATTACTCTAGAAATCAGGGCGGGGTAGAACATTGTTAGCCTCGTGATCATCTTTACTACGCTGTGTTTCCCCCTTCGCTATTCTTTTTTTTGCTTGCTCTAAATTATGTAGAAAAGCCAGCCGCCAACAACCTCTTAGGCTCTGTATTCATGTTGATATACCGTTATTTCCACTGTGTGATGTTGATGTGACACGCTACTATCACCTCGCATATCTGTATATTACATATTTTTCTTCCTCTCTCTTGTTTTTTCTTTACCATCGGGTACTTTGCTGTTCTTCTTTTGGTTGCTCCAACGAGGCCAGTGGCTAGCTGATATACGATAATCCCTCCAACCTCCACTTCCCCCCCCTCTCATAACTTACAAAGAGTCACCCATCAGGTGTTTCTAGACGAAGTTTGCAGACCATTCTCTGGATCTAGACACGTCGTCAACCAAGAACATCGCCCGACAACTTCTATGTTTTCTCTATCTTCTTTTTTTTTCTTTGTCAAGATGTTTGCTTAACACCTCACTTCAATTCCATATTACCTCTATTATAAACCCCATGATTACTACTACTTCTCCATGTAATTGTAATATAACCACACATGCTGTTCAAGCTGGAAATGAATAGTGACGCCATCTGCGGTGGCCTGGCTAGTATAAGTCAGGTGGCGAATATATGCAAGCTCTTTTGCTTTGATTCCCTTCTGTTTCTCCTTACATTTATTTACTCTTGCCGTTGCTACTGCTGTTGTGTTTTTGCCTCTTGCTTTTTATATATGTATGCATCCTAGCACCATCATTTTCAGGACACATACATAGCAGTAGCTGGCTCTGAACCCAGGCAAGAAAGAAAGTGAGGATTTCCTAAGGCTTTCCTTCAAACTCATTGATAACGTAAAAAACGAATATGATAATCTGGTTTTAGGCGAGCATGCAATATTGTTGCTTTGCATGTTCCATAGAAGTGATTGCAGTTGGGCTTAACATAAGCTTTACCTTTGTCTTTTATCGATATATTATATTATCATGAACATATGTACTATGTAATAAAGACGAGGTTCTTATATCCTAAGTAAGGCTTGGTCTCGATTATGTGTACATTCACCTATGTTTTCCTGTTCCTTTGATGATGGGCATTTTGTCTCTTTTTTCTCATACGTAATATTGGCTTAGACAGCAAGCGTGCTAAAATATGCCAGCTAATTTTGTAACACATTGTTTCCTTTACAGTGGTTCGGTCTTTCACAAATATAATTTACTAGTTTACTAGTTAAGGAATCGCACACCCTCATGGGATAATCAAAGGACCAATAGATGATATCTGTATATTGTATATTTCTCAGATAACTAGTAATTAACCGAAAGTAGGTCTGGAGATCTTGATAGTACTAGTACTAGTTGATCATGGGGTATAATTTTCTTATACAACTATATTGACGAGCAATATATGATACCCTTTAGTTTTTGCTGACACTATATATCCACTATTTATATGTATGTTTCCAAGTTTCTTATAGGAATTAGAAATGTGGCATCACATATTAGACATTTAGAATCAAAAGTGGGGACTCTCAATGAAGGTACTTAGCCCCATAAAATATCATGTACTCCCTATGTAATCTTCAAAAGCTGCCAACTAGCAAATGTAGAGGCTCAAGAGTTAGCTGAGGGCGTCTACAGCCCTGACACAGAGGGTGAGTCTGATGTTGATATCTGCAACATAGATGATGAGAGGGCCAATGGTTCAACTGTGCAGGCGACTGACGCTCTGGCTTTAGCAGCAGAAGACTAGCCTTTATCCTCTAGTTTAGTCTTTTGGGAGGGTTTGGTCACGTATCTGTATTTACATATCTTCTGTTGGCGACTACATAGGGAGTACATGATATTATTGTGGGGCGATGTACCTCTTTCTTTGGAGTCCCCACTTTTGATTCTACATTTCTAATATGTGATGTCAAATTTCTAACTCCCTTTCTTATATCGTGACGAATCCACTACCAGAAACAGACAAGTTAGGAAAAGAAGAAGAAAACCTGAAAACATGCTCAAAATGCTCGGAGACCACGAAGCTTATTGTCTTTGATCCAAAAGGCCATCCCGGTCTCATTTTTTTCTCAGTCCAGCCCCTTGTCACTGGTTTAGCTGGAGAAACTATGGCCATCTAATGCTCCTATCGTGAGGGTGAATATTGAATATGCTATTATGGTTTGTCGAAAATCAAGTTGACGTACCATTTAGTAAGGATACTAAGAGTTAGCAATAGAGTTCTAGCTTCAAAACAATGCTGGTTCGGCGTAATAAACTTCGCTGATGCCTTGAGAGCTGTCTGGTTAGTTCACATCCTGCCCAGGCTTCTTACGTTCTAGCGTGATATATCTGTACTAGTTTGAGAGAAATATATGATATTGGCGTGGCTTGTCTATGGGATTTGAACTTGCCCTGGAATAAATATCCCAAGACAATCTAATGACAACTAGTAAACTCACAGCTATACGTTAGTGATGCTACTTTAACTAAACAGGAGCCTGTTGTGTTTTTCATTTATTTTTTATTTTTATATTTTATATATCTCTACTAGTATTTGTCGATCATGAACCGAAACCAAAGACAGCCACCATACTGTTAGGCAAGGGGGATGGTATCAAGACGATAATAGAAAGTCCAAGAGTTAGTTGTACACATTACTTTAGCACCGACGCTGTGACAGAGATCATTGTATGTAAATCTAAAGAATAGTCTATAGTCTAGAGGACCCACAGGCTCATACATCGTATACATTAGCGTTATACACATTAGTAGATAGTAGTGCAGCATAGCCCCGTCGATACTTGCATGGCTTATTATGCATACTCGACATATATATTATGTAGTACATATATTAGCATCAGTACATGAAGAGAGCTACACATTAGCGCTCTAGATATCTATATATCTGTGACTGATAAAACTAGATCGAAAGCAAGAACGAAACGAGAGGGTAACAAATGGAAAACAAGAAACCCAATTTTGGTATAAGCTGACGATTGCATGTTCCTCTTTTCTATTGGTTTCCTCTTACTAGTGAATCAAACGAAAGGAAAAGCGGTCAAGCATGGAACAAGCCACTAATTGCTCGTGTGAAATCATAGCTTGAAAGGAAGGATGAGGATTTAAATTTTTAGCAGCTTGAACATTTTGCTATAGATATGTCTGTGCATTATATCTGTACGAATAGGCCTACAAATAGCGAAGGAAGCTTTCGCAGTCTCCGATTTCTGCGGCTCTGTGTCAAATCGATGCTTGAATAGGGATTATTTTCTAAGCATTTAGCTGAAGATTTGACGGTGGTAAAAATGTATATAAAATATATCATGTATAGAGATAGTTGTATGTTGCGAATACATGTATCTGCACAGATATGTACAAACTAGCTAGCTAGCCTTGTATTCGAGCTGCCTCAGCTAATTATATAGTTGCATGGATGTAAAAAGCCCCATCTGATAATACTGTGCAGAACCAACCACTGTAGAAAGATAATCTGGCGGACAAATGCATACATCAGCCGTCTTCAGTCTCTCGGAAAAAGGCAATAATCGGTCATACAATGCATGCGGAAAGAAAAGAATGCGCCATAGAATTAGACAAAGGCGCTCGTTTAACTATATGCTGTTTATTTGTATGGATTGGTCTGCTTACTAGGCCCTTGATTCTGAAAGCATGTTGACATACATGTATACACTAAGTCAACGTATTATCAGCCTAGTCTATCAGCTCTAGATAAATAGATCCAAGGCTCTAGGCCATTACTTCGCTACCATCCATAAGCCCCTTCCACTCTACAAGTGTCATATAGCGAGAGAAGAAGAACTGGGTGACCAAGAAGTATAGAAAAAAAAAAAAAACAGGTAATGATTTCCCCCCAGTACATCGGCTTCTTTAGTCTTCTTTTTCTTCGCCGACGCAGCATGTGCTTCATGGACGCCGCGGATCAAACGAGCAACATCCAATCTTCCGTGTTCTGATATCCCCCTTCCACCGCCTTTGTATGTCTGTATCTTTGACCCGCGACGACTGGTGGAATCCAGAAAATTACAGTTGCCTATATAATAATGCAGATGCTACATGCATCTTAAGGGCTATGGAGGAGACAACAAGAGGTCCAGACTATTCTTTTCCTTCACCTGTTGAATGTGGTGGACCGCGAGAATTATTAGGGGGCGGTGTACAACTATCACCACGGGAAGCCGATAGAGAAGAATATCACATATAGCAGGTCCTCTTATTTTTTTTCTTTCTTGTTCTACTACATACTTCTCGTCTCCTGTTTCTGATGGCTTTCGTCACAGAAAATGGCAATGTCTCACCCGAGAGAAGCGCCGGACTTTTTTTCTCTTTCTTTTCATTGCTTTTCTTTTTTGGAGTTGCTACATGTACTGATATCATCTTAGGATTCATGCTTACAGTTTTATATCCATGTTCGGCAACGATAATACGTATACCAATACCAATACCAGGGCGCTATATGTATAAGCCAGCCGACTCAAAACAAAACAGGGCCACACATTCCCCGAATCTTACACAGGCAAGCACTGCATTCAACATACTGTAGCTTTCACTACGTGTAAGTCTAGTTAATGCCTGTACATGTGGTAGTGGCGAAGTTAGCAATAGTAGGCGCTTGGAAATATGATTGTCGATGCACCAGGATGTATCTGTACAGCTAGTATTGGATTCTCATGTCTGGCAATTTGACTAAGCCCATCGTCGACGCTAGTCAAGACAGTTGTAGCTCAGGCGTTCGGCATATCGGCACCCAAACAGGAGCGGATTGTCGGCGTCAGACGCCCTATATAGATTATAAGTGTTGTATGTGTTTACATTATATGAGCCAGAGTTTCGATTTTCCCACGCCCTATCCCATAGGCTTAACGAGGTCCAGGTCCAACGAGAACAACAACATCAAGAACAATAAAAATAATAATAATAAACAATGGCTTGCGGTGTTGTGTTTTGTCTGTCCCTTTTTTTCCATTTGTGTGGAAACAAAGGGACCGGAAATCCCAACTGACGAAACGAAAGAACCTCCATGTCAAGCATACATATAATGTACTTTTTGTACCAAGTCAGATGCTGCTCGGATGCTTCTCGGATGCTGCTTCCCTGTTATCCGTTGCTTGGATCATGATTATGAGATATTAGTATCAACTTCTCTCGTTATCCTGTTGTGGACAAAGTCATGGTGTGGGCGACGATACAACATTCGACGCCGCTAAAGGTGGTGGGTTTAAAAATCCACATGTATGTATAGTGACCCTTTATTTTCTTGTTATCACTTGTCTCCGTCCCTCGCCATTATATTGGGTCTCATTTGTTCTAGTGATATCATCTATGCCACCTAACTTGCGTGGCGGTCAGACTAATAATAACCGTTGCTCCTTCTGCCTCTTCCATCGTCTGTCCTGATTCTCAGGCTGCAAAATGAGATACAATTACAGAGTGTCTATGGTGTGTGCACTGCAGCTAGGAAGACCGATCCAACCGATTCCATCTTGGTTGTTATTTTGATCGTGGCTACACTGTTTTGGTTACTGAGTTGCCTATCAGCAGCAGCAGTAGTAGTATTTATACGACTTATGTCTGCAACTGTAACTGTAACTGTAACTGTAACTGTAACAGCGCCTGTAGCTGCAACTGGATATTTCAGTGGAGGAAACCATTCTTTGCCCATCCTGTCTTTTATTGTCTGTGATTTTTTGTTCAAAGAGGCCGAGAGGAAGGGCGAGCCTTGATGTTCCCTTAATGACAGGATATATCTGTACATAGGGGAGAAGACATTAGAGCGGTCTGGCCCTCCTTTAGGGCCAATGTTTTGTTTGTTTGTTCGTAACCTCTAGTTTTTGGTCGTCGGCTAGTTGGTTCAGGCTAGTGCTTGGTGCTTAGTACTTGGTCATAGTTAGGGTGGTAGTCGCCTGCGCCCGGCGTTAACGAGCAGTCATCAAAAACAAACACTTTATTAGCTTTGAACTTTAATGTACTCTCTTTGGTACACTCTTTTGTACATGCATATATGTATGTATATGCATATGACTACGCAAAGTGCACGGTACATGCCACTGAGTTTGTAAGTCATGCTTTTATTTTGCTTATACTAGTACATACATATGTACATACCTTCCTAGGCTCTGTATCTAGTGGCGTGAATTTGGTACGTTGGTACGCTAAGGATAGATACAGATACATCAGCCATCAATTGCCTTTCGGCTACATACGTATGTATGTATATTTAGTTATATGTATATTCATTAAGGCTGTATCCATTAGTCTTCTTTGTTTAGCTGACTAGCTGCGACAAGGTTTTAGTTAACTTCACAGGTGTTCTCAAGATATCAGACTTATATGTGATCCCGGTTATCACGGAAAATCATCTACATATACAGATATAGGATATAAAAAATTGAAAAATATATCACATATACAAAGGGTGTCTTATTGTCACCATTTTGGGGCAAACGGATACTATGTTTTTTATTTATTTTTTTGCTCTCACGATGACGATACTTTCTTACTTAGATGGCCGGTGTGTCCCTACTAGCCGTATTAATGTCTTTTCTGTCTTTGTCGCCAGCGAACTCCTCCTTCGTATCCCGGTCCCAAATCGACGTTTCATTCAAAACCTTACTCTGTTCCCCTACCAGGATCCAAGGCAGCCAGACAGTCAGCCAATCCTTGTCTATATGGCATGGTCCGACCATGGGTCTGTGCCTATATGTATATGTAGTAGCTCCAATACTAGGTAAGATAGCTTCTTTTGCTTATTCACAGTACATGTACATACATAATACATGTAGACCCAGTGTTGAATTATGTCGTGTCGGCAGGCTTAGCGGTCTTGGGGTTTTTCGTCACAAAACAGATCCAGCCCAGCCCTTGGCATCAAAATCACAGGGCCAATCCAAATCCATAGCGGATTTTTATCACAACATCGTAGTCATCCTCCTACAGCGCTCCTAGAGCAAGACATATTAATATTAGTACATATATACAACTAAGAAGACTTTGATGCCCGAGAGGGCTCTAGGCTTCCTCTACATATATATTGCCATTCATGTGGCCGGAAAGAGTGTAATTTTCAATCTTCATATGCATGGAAATAAGATGAAAGAATTAGGTACAATATTACTCACGGCCAGATGCCTCGCTTCTCGCAACGCCGACGAAACTAGAGGTTGAGTTGGCTGCCAGCTCGGGATTCATTTTGAGTGACTCTATTGACACAGGGCATGTTGCAATTCTTATACATTGCACGATCGATTCAGTACATCATATTACACCCTTTTTGCTGGATTTATATAACATAACTTCCTATAAAAAGGTTTTCCACCATTTTTGCAAAGATTATGCAGTTACTAATTAGTCAACTCACCCCGCATGAGCCTCAAAAAATCACAGAGTTGGCCATTATGGTGAAAGTTTCCGTGAATATCTCCACGGATGTTCGAGATAGCAAAGCAACCAACGGAAGAAAAGATATTGCTAGCTAGACCTTAGTACAAAGCCTGAAAACCTAGAATGAACACATATTGGGCTTATAGGGTCTGGATATAAGTAAGAGCAGACATCTCCCGTAGATAATCATTAATCTATCTCTGAAATCTTCAGTCAAAGTTTACAATATACTGTAGTTCATAAGTACATTCCAATTCCATTGTTTACTCTCCCAAATTGAACTTCCACACTTGCAATACGGCGAAGTTAAAAAATCAAAACCAATTTTTAAACTACTAACAACACAATCAAACAAAGTCTATTCAGTAAGTTCTTAGGCCTTCTTAAATGATAAAACTACAGGTTTGTCTAACACATTTGCTAACTTATCAGAGTCGATATGTCGCAGCCCTCTAGCACTCAGTACCGTCTTGTATCTTTACCTTCTTATGTACCTAATTCCATAGTTCTAATTAAGTCTTAATACGTCCTTCCATCATTAAATATACAAATATATTAGTGCCTACAACTGCTCACCTTCATTTGTGATAGTTAAATAACATAGCAGATACTTTTGTCTTATATAGTACTTTCATGGGTTTTTGCTCTAATTTTTCTTTTATGATTTTTTTTTTAAAAGGCGGTGTAAAATTATGTTCCGAATCGGTCGTATCATGTATAAGAAGTGCAACATGCCCTGTGTAAATAGAGTCACTCTTCTTTTTTGGTATTGGAGGAGTAGCCGAGAAAGTATATTCCTAAAGACATATATTTCGCAACCGTTATTGCCAGTAGAGCATCAATAACGAGGCACTTTGGAGTGTAAAGACAGCGGCAAGGGGGTGTGGCTTGTGGCTATTAAGAATAGAAAAACACCTAGACTTGAAGTCGATCCTTGATCCTAGGGCTTGTTTTTCTTTCTATCTTTTCTTTCTTTGTTGCACTGACCTTTCTATGAAGTTTCTGAAGTTCCGAGCACACACCCGTCATGTTTATATGTATTCAAGTTTGTGCTGAGCCAAGAGTCAGTCAGATACTAAAAGTTCATAGAAGTGCTTTAACAAGACGGGAAGTTGATCACAGTAATTATTGGAAATAAAGCTGGTCATAGTTGCAATAGGGTTATGAAACGGTGACATAGACCCTGGCAGACCAGACAACCCTTGGTGTTTGTTCAGGACTATAAACCCTAGTCCGTAGCCCGTTTAGGCAGCTAGGCCCGTCAGCCAGCAATGAAGAGAGAGAGAGAGGAAAAAAAGGAAAAAGAAACAAAATGGCCCCAATAATGGTTAAAAAGGACATGTTTTAGTGGCGTCAATTTTTAGCACCCAAACAAGTAAAAATAAACTTGACTATCCAAATTCCTTGTTGCCCCCCAAAAGAAAAAAAATGATAAACTGGCCAAGGCAATAGAAAATCCACCATTATAACAATCGCTTCAGCTCAGCTTTTCACTCTTCGCATCAACAATTTACAACTTGCTGTTTAGAGTCCATCGATATGTGACAAACTCCGGTACGATGGTAATTTCAGAGTGCCAGCACATACAACTATATAAAAAAATAAATAAAAAAAAAAAAAAGCACACACAACACACTTACGTACATATGGTACAGATTTTCAAGACAGATTACATGTGGAAAGATAATCCTCTTTTTATCCGTGTGCTTGTATCAGCAGACAAGAAACATCATCTCTTGATATTGCCTCATGAACAGAATAGTCTTGAGCCATGGAATCCGTCTAGGCTGTGCTGTGTATCTACATACCTAGGCAGTCAGTTATATAATCACTATATGTAGTATATTCAGAACATGTCTATCGCTCTTTTCAAACAACAATATTGAATACGACTTTGTGAATTCCGAATGTGATGATCCTTGTCTCATCACCCATTATCATCATCATCAGCAGCATCATCATTATCACTTTGACCCTTAGGAACGAGTCTTTTCTTATTAATTCTTTCTCGCCTATCACCTGCAGCTTCCCAAGGTGGTGCAATTAACCATTTATCCCTGTCAGCTGAGAAGACGAGGAAACCCAGCACCAAGACGATGGATTGAGAAGGCGAAAAAGATAAAAAGAAGAGGTGAAGGATATCTTACATAGCTAGGCTCTCCCTCATAACTCAACTCAACTGACCGACTGAACGAACAGAGTTGGTCGGTCTCAATAGCGGAGACAAGGCGTAAGCTATGGTTTGAGGGGTGCATATATGACGTCCACTTGTTGATTTGATGCTTCCGATCCTATTTGTGGCTCGATATATCTGTACAGACAAGGATTATACATGTAGTAATTTTCCCTGTCGTTCGGTTTAGTCAACCCATAATGTTACAGAGAAATCAATAAATAGGGAGAATTTATTATTCTTTTTTTTCTGCTCACCTTCCATGCTACTCTTATCAATGTTACCCTAGACTACATATCACAGCTTTTTGCATAGGTTGTACTGGTATACGTTTTAGCAGAGCCACACGCACCTTGTGGCTTGTTTGCTGACTATCTGTATGTTTCCTTATAACCATCAGTATGCATGTAGGTTTTTCTAATCTTCTTCTCTCATGTTCTCTTCCCGTCAACCGTAAGTAATACAACCATACAGATAGTAAAACCTATGTATTACTATATACAGAATTATATACACTACGACTCAGGGTGTTGCCACATCGCTATGAACACTCGTTTCCGGTCTTTGGCGTCTCGTAGACCGAGCTAGAAACCATGCCTTTTCATAAACTCTCACCATAGTTGGATTTATGTCTGCCAATACTTATTTCTCGATAAAAACATCGTATTGGAACAAAAAAGATAGAGTAGCAGCAATGTTGGCTACCAAAATATGGTGATTATTACTACTACTACGACTACTACTACTACCTACTGTCATATTATATCACATATAACATCTTATTTTTAGTACTACTATAATTATTGCCACTGACTTACTCACTATGATTTGCCTTAGCTGGCCGTTCATAATTCAACTACTGGTAACAGAAGCATTTAGAGTCAGCTTTAACCAATAGCAACACACCCCATAATCTTCTTCCCTGCATCCTAGTCGAGGCAAGGCGGCGATAAAACGCCTGAACTGCCCGTCGATTTCGATTTTGATTGACGGTCAGACAGACAATAACACATGGGTCAGGACAAAAGTCGACCGATGCCGACTGGCACTAATAGTTGTATATGTGATATGAGCCAATAAGTTAAAAGGGAATGATGAAATGATAGGCATAACCAACTCAAGGGAGGAAAGGACAATACAATAGTAGTGACTAACCTTTGAAGCGGAAAAGATTGCTAAAACCGCTATATGTATATCGGTGCTAGACAGACAAGCAATGGGGAGCAATACGTTACTTCTTGCGTATTAGTTGCCTGTCTCTTACGGCTTGAAGCACTATTGATATGTTGGTACATATAATGCCTTGTTCTTTACTTCCGTTGTGCCTCTTTTTATATATATTTCCTTTATACGACGATTTCATATAATTTCCTTCCTGTAAGCCCTCGTATATCACAGAACTGACGATGATTGAAACAGGGACTGCCTCCATAAAGATTATGTATACGCTAGTAATCTTAGTACCAACCATATTGGATCGTCCAAGGCTTTGCTGACCGGTGTTCCATTAATATGCTATAACCAGCCACTATTCACGGTATCCATTTGAGAGAAAAAAGACAAAGAACCCATTATTTTTCAAGTGTAATAACATCGTAACTCAAATGTAGGAATGGAGGGGGGGGGGGAGATGAGCGGCTACCGTAAAGTAACGCTAGCTATGAAAATAGAATCGAAATGCCTCTATTTTGAGGAATGCCAATCGGATACAAATGGAAGAAGACCACAATGAAAGGCCGCATGAAACTAACGACAAAAAGGCGTAATATTTGACCAGTATTTTTGAGATTTTCTGTATGTGGTGAAAACAACCATCATAACAACCACATCATGATTTAAAGTATGCTAATTTGTATTAAACAGGACAGGGAGGTTTGCCTTGAGAATAAATAGAATACATAGTTCGCTGGTAATTACTAGATTATATCTATAATCTGTATAACTATATACAGTAATAACAATTGATCAAATGAATGGAGAACACCCTGCTTGTATGAGGTGCATAAAGAACACCAATAATTATTCGTAGAACTCCAGTTGACTAGAAGCTCTGGTATGACAGTGACGGGCGTCGTCTGTTTCATTACAAGAATGAGAATTAACGTAGTGCTCGTTACAACACTTCTAAGTAAAGTAAGTCTAGTTATCAAAACAAATAAAGGCAAAAGCAGGATAGCATATGTTTCCGGAAGCATATACAGATACATGTATATGGTTCCCATCCTGAATCTAATATATTGAAATTAAAAACCGATTTTTTTCTTTCTTCTTCGTCAAAAGCAAATACAGCCGATGTTCCTATAATGGGCATATAAACGATATTTTGAGGTACTGTTGGTTAACGGTGATTTGCGCACCTCTTGCGCACGTAAGGACGCTAAAATGAGCGACGTGAATGTGGTGATGCTACAATAGTGATATTCATAGCTTGAAACAGGATCTCGGTAGTCGTATTATTCATACAGATACATCTGTATAACTATATGTGATTACATGTATATATACATATGTACGTATATCGATACAAAACAATGACGACGGGGAAAACGGCCAGCCGTGGTCGAGCCGGTCGTTGATACATCCATATGTTGGAGTCGCAATCGTGGCAACAGAAATAGTAACATACAACATGCAGACCAGTATCTGACGTTAGCGACTAACACGGTGCTATATAGAGCACTGTGCTGACTGGCACTCATACTCGCGAGATGATTCTTATAGTGGTTCTCATCCAGCATTTGCGCTATAATATTATTGATGCTATAACAGTGATGTATAACTATATATGGTCCATGGGTCTTAGTACTTGTATCTGTATACAAATATGTACTAGGAACAATAGAGCATAGGCCAAGTCAAGCTACATATTATAGTGATATATATATGTATCTGTGATATAGTTATGCCACTGATATTTGATCACACACACAGAGACGTTGGGTTATTGCCTGGGTCGGCTTCACCTGAGCACTGAAGCAGCTGATACAGAGAAGTAAAGAGTGAAGAATCAGAGTAAAAAAAAACATATCTCTTTCTTGTTCAGGTGGGTTGCGAGAGTTCTGCTCACGTATACCTAATAACCATATGAACAATGCACGCGGGTGCTTACATGGGTAGAAGAAGGAGGGCCAAGAAAAGCCAACGTCACGAAGAATAAGAAGAAAAAAAAGAAAAGAATAATAGACAGAAGAACACGGCATATATGTTACTACCGTGGACGGGCTCGTGCATGGATAATATGGCGGCCCTTGTGTTATTTACAGGGTGGTTAAGAATACAGGGTAACTTTGCCAAAGACGAAAAATGATAACCTTGTGCACTAGAGTCTTCTTCGTAAGCAGGTCGAATTTCGATCATATATCGTGTCACGGAAATATATCGTATATGTATTTGTTGCACTACAATGTGGCAAGATCAATGCATAACAAATATGGATATGTACGTATATATCATATTAAATATGCAACGCAGTAAATATTGCACAATATACAAATATATACAGATATTTACATTATATGGCATGGTAAGACATGGACCGACAAAGCTATCGCGATCACCATGTGTAATATACGACATCCGTAGCTTAACGAGACAGGTTTCAGTTATTTCAGCCGTCCGCCTCATTTTCTTTTTAGCTTTGCTCTGCTTATTCTCATCCACATTATGATCCGTGAAAAAAAGTAACGAAATAACAAGAAGAAAGTAGAAACTGATATTTTCTTTCTTTCTTTTTTTCTGCTTATGCTTCTTCTTCTCTTATGTTGTCCGCTTAGAGTGGAACACACTGGCCACCAACCATTACATTACATTACCTCACCGACTTGATGGGCGAAGACCGATGGAGAAAAAAAAAATAGACAGGACAAGACAAAAATGAAAGGGAACAGACAAGGTCCTGCCTACGACTCGAGGTTGAGCTCTTAAGTGACACTACTTCATAGCTTGGGGTGGATTAACTGTCAAAGCTTGTGGAGTTTTTTTTTCTTTTCTTTTTTCATTTCTAGAAACGAGCAGAAAAAAGCTACATCATATCCCTATGATGAACTATTTTATCATCGGCTTGTAATAAAGTAGGCCGGTGTCATAACAATACCGTCAGTGTGCTATAAGTTTAAGAAGAAAAGAGGGTAGGAGGTTTGAGATGTGATATTTTTTTCCTAAACGTCTCGTGTATTCTTGATGAAAAAGAAAACGCACGGGATATGAACAAAGAAACCAGCTTCTGCTTTAGACGGATGATCGTCTTGGCCGAATATAGTGGTTCGGTTCGGTGGATTGAAGTGGGGAGAAGGGGAGACGACGTTAGTCTGAAGAATAGTCGGCTTTTTGCTTGCCGAGAAGTACTTCTTGCTAGGTTGCTCTTTAGTTGAGTGCTCCCGTGCATATTGCTCCATGCTCTTCAAATGTATGTGCGCCGGCCAAACTCATCCTGGCGCTTTTCGAAGAACTCGCCACCCTGTTTGCCCATCTCGATCATCCAGTTGGGAGGGTTTCGCAGCATCTCGACGATACGTGAGACTTGGTTGTACTCA
>RHDR01000715.1:0-15196 GCA_009806295.1 Davidsoniella neocaledoniae
ACGTAAAGAACAGAATGAAAAGAGACAAATTCAAGTGAAAAAAGAACAAAAAAGAGCAACGCTATAACAAAAGGTATGAAAGTAACACAAAAAAGAAAACAAGAAAAGAGGTTGATTACACTCCTTTTCTATTCCGAGTTTCCAGTTCTCATCTCTCTCTGATTCCCAGGCTGGCGGGTTGGGCGGTCGTGTCTATCAACTCTCGGTTATGTTGTGATGGTGGAGAGGCTCTGGCAAGACAGGCTTATCAGCAGAGCGCAGGCTTCGTTCGGTATATAGACGAAGCTGAAGACCTGTTAGGTAGACGGTGATGATGGGAGCTACAAATTCGATGTATAAAGTCCCCCTTTCTTGTGGTTTAGAAACAAGGATCAATCAAGATTTGCAAGCAGAACCGCGGAGACGACAGGGCAGCTTGTTGACGAACAAACAGCGATGACGACAAGAGGAGAGGAGAAGAACGAAGGGAATGAGAATGAGTGAGCGGCAAGCGTTGTAGAAGAGACCAAAGAAGAAGAAAGAAAAGAAACGAGAGAAAGAGAACGAGAGCGACCACTCGGGAATGGAGGGAGGTGGAGAGGTTAAGGATAGAAACGACGGGCAGGTGACGAGAGGAAGAGGAAGAGGAAGGAAAAAAAAATAAGAGAATAAAAAAAATGAAGATGTAGATGAAGTAGATTGAGCGAGAACAACAGAGAAGGAACCTAAAACAACGCCGATAAAACACATCAAAAAAGAGCAGTTGCAGAAAGAAACAGTGGGTAGAAAAATTGTGGAAAAAGCCATCACTACAGAAAGAGTAAAAAAAAGAGCGAGCGGCGACAGGGAACAAGGGGAAGCTACTACAACAAGTACAACTAGACTACTTTTCTCTCTTATTTTGCGTTCTTTGTGTGCCACTAAGCCAGTCGCAGCAGCAACTGCTTGTTTGATTGTTTTTTTCTCGTGTTGCAGTGCTTTCTTATTTACAGTATATTATGTGATTATATTTTTCGGCTTCATTGTTTTTATTGATGGGCTGTAAATCTAGTATTTATCTCGTCACAATTGTGCCAGCCCACCAGAAAAAAAAATCAAACAATGTAAGCCATCAATAAATACAGTAAAAGGAAGATAAAAAGGCCCGTCAAATTTCAAAATGAAGGCTCGCTTGGCATTCAAACTGTGCAGTTTAGTACCTGCAATCATTCACTATTTTGACAGGTTAGATACATTTATCAGTGTTTCGCACACATTGAACCAACACCACTACAATAGGAACAAGAGGGTAAAAACAAAGAAACAACCTCTTTCTGGCTGGGGAGGGGGAAACAAGAAGCAAGAAGAATGAAGAATGAAAAGCGGGGCTTTTCTCTGCCTATTTTCTTTGCCAATAAAAAGTCAAAAAGATCACACCCAGCAAGTTTTGCCGCACAAGGGACGTTGGAAGCTGCAGATTCTGCCTAGAGTAGGAGCTGGACACAACTCCACAGCTTATAAACAAGGCAAAAGGCAACTGCTCCGACTCTGCTCTAGCAATGCTACAGTGAAGCCTCAATGGTGCCTATTTCCATGATATCAAAGATTATGCATACGTACATATATCCTGCTAATGTATATGTCTAGTAGTAGCCATCATGACTCTTAATAGATAGATAGCCTTGACCACTTAATTATATCTCTACATCCATCGATAAACTGTCCTGTCGCTGTGTTTGGTAGACACCCTGGCCCGAGCTGCCACCACGGCCTGTCGTTCTGTTTTTATCTTTTCTCTTACTGTTCCTCTTTCTTCTTGTGACTTACCCAGGGATTGTTTGCTGTTATTTTCTCGTACGTACCAGACGACAAATTATGTTTCGCTCTGTGGATCAAGGTACAGTGAGTTTGAGTGACTTCAGGCTGTTCTAAGCCTTAGCAACCAAGAGAAGGAGGGGTATGTGTTGTTAGTCTGTCTCTCTTTAGTAGATCCCAGAGAAACAAAAAGATGAAATTATACGTACATAACATGTAGAATTGAGTACTCCGTGCGGCGGTCTATATTGGCACGCCAGCCTTTTCCTTTTTTCTTCCACTACTACATACACATGTACACCATTAAGATAAAAAAGCAAAAATCATACAAGATAACGAAGCCAACAGCAATAAACTAGTTTCGTTTCTACAACCAAATACTAGATAGTGTTTGTAGTCGTTATTTACCACTGTTCGTTCAGCCAATTAATAAAACAGCCAAGCCAATCGGTCTCTTTCTCGACTAAGCTGCGGATTTCATGGCTGCAAAAATCGCAGAATAGACGAGGGCGCAGCGAATGGGAATGGAGGGTGGATCGAGGGTGCTTCTCGGATATGATATGTATTTGCATATATGGTCACGATGCTCTAAACTAAATGTAGTTGTTATTGTTCATGTCTTCTTCATTGACATCATCAATTTGCATCATAAGCCCAATGCTCTGGAGACCTTTTCACTGTCAATTCTCATGCATTTCCATCGATTGCATTTGCCCCCCCACACCCTAGGCAATATCAATGAATATCATGCAGCCAGAAATAATTGCTTCTATTACTAGAGTCGATCAAGATGCTTCTATCAGTCAACCCAGATTACCGGAAGATCACAAGAACCCTCAAGAAATCAAGTACTAATAAAAACGCAGCTGTTTGCTGGTCACATTAAACCCAGTTCAATAAAGATACATATGTATGTATCTAATCACAACTAGAAGCTTACTATCCGTTCTAACTATGCTTGGTCCAAGCAGCTAAAGCCCGCTTCAGAACAAGGCTTGGGTTTTTTGGTGGTGAGGGGCCTTTAGTCTGAAGGCTCGTGCCAAATAAAAAAGGGAAACAAACAAAAGACTACTGTGCCGACCTTTCCTTTATTTTTTGCAGTTTTCTGTGATTTCTACTCTAATGCTAGGCTTTAGGATGACGACTTGCCATTTAGCGTTGCAGCGGGCAAGAACACAGTTCTAGGTTCTTTTTGGGGTTGTTTCCATTGCTACATTAACAGCTGCAAAGTTGTTGCTTATTTCTTTTGGTTTTTGTTAACAGGGTGGTTGGGAGAAATTGACGTAAATTTTAAATTAGAAAGACCCAAAGACGGCACAATGCGCTTGCATACAGAAGAAACAAGAGTAGAAAATAAAATAACCCAATAAAAAATTACCACCAATTCCTAGTTCGTGACAGTAGCCATTTTCATCTTCGTGTTTTTTTTTTCTTTTGTATCGCTATACAGAATGTCTTCAGCTGCAACGGACAGGTTTTCTGGATAGGTCACATTCGCTGTAGAATATGTTCTATATGACGGCCTTATACAAGTTCGACCGGTCTATAAGACGACCTCATGTTGTAACTACAGAGGGTCACTTTGTTCTGCATACTGGATTAAGGTAGTTATACTAATAGATAAATAGGTTTTAAGTTGTAAGGCTCTATAAAGCAGTCAGACAGCTAGTCTGCAGAACATCAATAAATCAGAGATAAACTTGGCATGTCAATGGTTAGGGTTAGTGATGAGCACGGTCCCCATTTTTACTTTAGCGAAACAAAACCTATCAGGCTTGTTAAAGAGGTTACAGAAGGCCATTGTATAAGGCTTGTGACCACTAGAACAGAGTACAGTTCAAAGTCAGCTCATGTCTGGACAACCTTTAACGATGACCACATAAACAAAGCAGAAGCCGATATGTTGGAAAATCAGATCTATTCGCCTACTGCTTCTCGAAGGATCTGAGGTATACGATTTTCTATGTAACCCAGTCGCTACACAGTACAGTATAAGCCCGTTAGAAAAGGAGCCCATACTAAAATCACCACAAATGTGATATACAGAGTAGATGCTTCATTTCATTGATTTACTGTAACCAGTTAAAAAGTGTGTGCCTGTCCTGCCTTATCATCACATACCCTTATGATTAACTTCTAGGCAGATCTTCGTCTGTTTATATGGAAGTTGCCATTCTAGACCTCATACCGCAATAGTCACCATAACAGGAAGCATCCAAGTAAAACAAACAATAAACGTGTACATTTTTACCAAATAATAAGCTCAATAATGAGACCACTGATTGCTTTTGTTGTCTCATGATGACCTGTCTCTATGATCTTGTCCCGTTCACTGCATATGCGGCCTTGTTGTTAGGCATAAAAACCCATCTATCTATGAAAACAAATCACATCCAATCACTGGCTTTATCTTTGATTCTCGGCCCTCTTGTTGCCACGGCCATCACCATCACCACCACAAAAAATGGCCCATAGATTATAACATCGTCATCCTCATCCTCATCAGCTTTCGCTGTTTCAGTAGGCTCATCCCACCAATACTGTAGACGGTCCCATTGCTATGGCGATGATATGCAGCGCAAGTGTATCTGACGACGATACCGGCCATAGGCTTATATCAAAGTGGTCGTTATGGATGCATCCCGCATGTCTGTTATTTGTCTTGTTGATATGCACTGGAGAAGATACTAACAACCATTATCTCTTGTTTTATTATTCACTACCCACCACCGCCTTTCATCGAAGTCGAGCCGGCGCTGCTAGCAAGCTACAGGAATAGCACGGGCTGACTTCGCTTTGGCCTGGATACAAGTCAGGCCACGGCAGCATTGTCGAATAAGGAATAAGAAAACGCTAGAGCTTATCCAATGCATTAAACGTCACTAAGCATCCCCGCTTTCTCTGTCATATTTTATTATTATTATAACATACATATATTTTTTTTCATTCTTTGTCCTCGGTCTATGCAAATATATGACAAAACATATCGGTGGCTGCAGATTTTCCGAATGCTTCATAGTGTTCTAGAAGCCAATTGATCATCTGCTTGTTACAGCCTACTATTGACCGAGTAGATATCGCATTCCTTCTCCTCAGATGTACACAAAGATCCAGCTTTTGTTTGGGTGGCCACTAAAGAGCATAACCAGCATATCGCTGGAAAATGAGGCACGCGAATCACCGCTAATCAAGTCAATGGTACAAATAATAGCCGATAATAGCTAAAACACCCATTTCTTCTTAGAACTTCCTCCATTTTCAATTCGGATAGAGGCAAATGCGGCGTTTCACAAAACAGCCAAGAAGCTCTAACCAACACACTAGGTATATTTCTATACTCCTAAACTGTCCCTATGGTTACATCGGCGCTGGCGGTTTTTTAATTTTTAATTTTTTTTTATACGTGAAGACGTATTGAGTACATCATATCGAGGATGTGTTATAGCATACTACTAATATAGCACTACGACATAGTCTTAGTAGAAAACAGAGATCCAAGCTAATCAACTACATACTTGGCTGTTTCTTAGTATGACCGACATCCCAGCAAATCCAAAATTGAAGATGGCGGTGCCATTCTTATTGGCTGATGGAACAGATAGAAACAAAAAAAGGCAACAAATGATACCACGAAACCAAAAGAACCGCTGCTTGCCCAGCTGAGGAAGCTTTATTGACATTAGCGCCAATTAAATACTCCATAGACACTGACTATAACTAGTCTTACGGTTGAAATGGAATCTCATCCCGCCCGTGATGGTTGCTGATATTTTCCTCCCTCCTGATCTTATTCGGAAATAGATAACATACAGAGAGACAACAAAATGAGGGGGTGATATGGTAGCTTTCCGGAGCCTGGACTGCTTAGTACAAATGAAGCATATACTGTGTACATACATATATAATTCTACGATGTCCCCGATGAAGTATCTGTATTGCTTTATCACACTAATCCAACGGAGGTTATTTAAATTCATGATTGACAATTCAAAAGCAATATCAGATATATCATTCTTCAGCGTTCTTGGAGTCTAATGAGGAAAAGGAATTTTGTTTATAGGGGCTGTTTTGGCATGTTCCAACGTTACAAGATAAGGACAATCGCATTACTTGGTTGATAATTATTAAACTTGATTCAACAAGTTAAATGAAAGAAGATTAGAAAAGAACAATGCAATATAACAAGATTCTACTAGATCATGAAGGTAGGGTTGCTTTACAAAAGGTGTATTAATACAAAAACCTAGGTCCTTTTCTTCTGGATCTGTCAATTGAACCAATCAACGGGTCTGATGTCTATATTGCACCACCTATGTGGCGATATCTTTCTTATATTTTGGTGTAGAGAATGTCGCATGTCGCATAAAGTCAACAAGGAAAGTTGATCTACTGGATTGCAGCAACCTAAAATGTTGTATGGGGCCGTCAAGGTTGACTAAGCCGCATCTTCCCTTTTTTTTCTTCTCGCTAATGCCAACAAATCGTGAAACTTGCTTAGTTCAGTCGTCAATGGCTCCAAATATCAGAGGCACGACCAAGTTAAAAAAAAAAAAAAAAAAAAGGATAGAGGAATCAAACGTTGGAAATAATCCTTCATTCATTTGAGAGAGAGAGAAAGCGACCATAGCTACTTCATTTCGTCAGGCCTCATAATAATTTAGTGAGGAAGCTAAGATCGGCCATATCAAGTCTCGTATCTTGAAGATCTCGACAGGTACGACTTTTAATTATTACATATTTACCATTCAATATTTTCATGCTTAATCACAGCCCTTTTTTTGCTTTTGTTTTCTGCCACTGTCGGTCGTTCATATAGGCAACAAGAAATAAAGCACGTACGATCTTCTTCCAAGGCCATCTATCGTCTTGGTTCTGGATGGGGGTACGTCTCGTTCTTCCCGGGGTTACGCTGTGACAATTACGGATAGGAACCGGTCTGTCTTTCTGTCTG
The DNA here is from genome assembly GCA_009806295.1 of Davidsoniella neocaledoniae. NCBI lineage: Eukaryota > Fungi > Ascomycota > Sordariomycetes > Microascales > Ceratocystidaceae > Davidsoniella > Davidsoniella neocaledoniae. The sequence continues at coordinate 6,725 of RHDR01000715.1, forward strand.
TCACCTTGAACGCCCTTTTCTCTCTTGAATTGGACCTACTATATCTGGCGTTAGGTCTGTCTCTACAACGATATCTCCAGTGTTGCCTTGGGTAAGGGCACGAACAAATATACAGCGTGGCCGCCTATAATTAGCCCGGCACCCATGGCACTTGTTGATTCCCGCGTTGCGCAATGTTAAGTTTGGAACGAGAAAGAAAACTCGGTTTCTATGGTTCCTTGAACATGGGAGGCAGGGCTTTCTTTATTATGAGTTGAGTTTCCTTACTTTGAATATATAGACAACGAAGCAAAGATACAACTAAAGCTAGAGTAAAGAGAGGCTGTGTGCCTCCTGTCAATATCCCAGGGTTCCCTACAGTTGATGTACTATCCCTCTTAACGAATTGCACCTAGGCCTAGTCTAGCCCTGTTCCAATTCCCGCAATTTTACGCTGCATGCATTATAAAACACGGCCGATTATGTGAGTTTGGCTAGTTAAGCTACTAGTGGTAGTTAGTAGCTGCAAATCTATCAATAAAGTATTCTATGAGCACCCTAGGCCTGAGACTATTGGGAGGTGTTCTTGGAGATCACCAACTTATGATATGTAGCTTTGCTTAATGCTATTTCAGAACCCCCTCCTAATAAGGATATATTGGCCGCAGCACATTAAAGCCAGGTAAACGAAAGGAGCTATAATTGCATCATATGGCAATAAGCACATCATCACAAGTATCAGCGTCTTTGGAGTACGCCGATGGTTTGTTGTCGCCCTAAGCAACGAATAAATTCATCATATTCAAACAAAATGAAGTCCGTATGATACGCTGTACAGTGAATAAATATACAGTGTGTGCTTTTCCAGTTGCCAGGAAGCCATCGCAAAGACGGAAAACGGTCAAAGAGAGTGTGTCTTTTGTCACAGCAACGGTCTCAGAATACAGAGAGGAGTTAAATGGCCCGTTAGGAAGAAAACAATACACGCCTTCTTTTTCACTTAATTCGCGCGATATCGTCGTACTGTAAATACATAGTAAAGAACTTTCGATTTTAGGGAAAGATTCGAGAAAAAAAAGAATACGGCCTTTCTTTTTGGTACACTCTATGACTTCGCCTTTCTCCGTCAACATCCCCAGGCTCAACGAACTACTCTTTTAGGCTAGCGGCAGACGAATCACAGAGAGGGAGAAGAGATATAAAGCTCAGATCATCGTTGTCCAGACTCTTTTTGCCAGTCAGTGTGTTTCAGGCCAACCAACCGAGCGCCTTTTTTTATTCTCTTGTTGCTATGACTAGAGTGGTTAGTATATCATTGAACAGACTTCTAATATCCTCTTTACTAGCAGAAAGGTTCTTCTCCTTTTTTGCACACAGAAGAAGAACAACTTTCTAGCAAAAAGCCATATATCACGTGGTGACTACGCAACAAAAAGCAGCCATCAAATCTTAATAGCCGCTTACTTAATATATCCCATTGCCTTCGCTTATGGTTGGCTTTGCCGCCACCGCTGCCGGTGAGACGATTTTATTTTTTTTGCTTTTTGTTTTCTTACTTATTACGCCATTTTTCTTCGTGTTGCTTGTATGCTTGAGTTGCGCTATGAATGTATTTTCGCTCGTAAAAATGTGTACTAGTCCACCAACTATCACATTTGAAGCTACAACCATAATATAAGTACGTGTATCTAGAGGATCTGAAAGAACACAAGTCCAACCTTGCAACGCAATCAATCAGTGCAAACAAACAATTTCACCATATCGAGAAGCGCAAGGAGTAATTAAGGAATCAGAAAACGTGGCTGTTATCAATACCTTACGCTTGATATAGGCCTGTAGATACCAACATAGCCCACCAAATGCTTGGGTTCTGGAATTGGATAACCCTATATCGTAGGGTTGCTTGACTGCGTAGTCGAGTTCTCATATGACTGATTTTTATTTTTATTTTATTTTTTGGTACATTAGGTTCTTCTATATGATGATCTTTATCATATTTTTCACTCGATTGTATTTGATTCAATTCCAACGGTACCAGCTTTGTAATTGTTTGTTTTCCTCATTCTGTTGTCTGTAGATTAAATTAAGCTAAACCCTAAATCATAGACAGGGGTTTTCTTTACGAATTAGCCGCCAGATGTGGCCGCTGTCTCACCTGGCATGTCAAAAATGTACTATTGCCAATGATTGGCTTTTTGAGCCGCTCCACTTCAGACCACACTTCATCTAGCCTTCCTGGCAATTACCAAATTGGGACAGATCGTTAACCCTACCACTAATCTTTCAACGTCAGTCTTTGATTTGGAAGAATCATACTTAAATCACAAAATATATTCACGCTACTTAGCTATATAATTTGAAATATCATATCAAGTGAGCAACTAAATTTACCCTATTGATGCGAGAATAATAAATATATTCAAAATAGCACATCTCTTCATGCAATACAGTGTTAGAAATTTGATGCAGAATATTCATATCAGAGAGGTACTTGAACGATACTTCTGTCTGAATTTTTCCTTCGCCGACTTACTGATGAAGGGTGTATGTCTAGTGGATATATAAAAGATGAATATAAAAAACCGAAATTCTATCAAATACAGATCTATCTCCTAGCATCGGAGCTTCTAACCATTGCGCTATGTGTGCCTTTCAGTTGTAACAATTTATATCTTTCTGACCATCTTCACATCCGATACAAAACAGAAACCAACGAATTGATCGTTTCATCCTTCATTGCTGCCTTTAGAATATATTTTCTATTATTTTCCCGAATGATATATTGTTCCCTGTAAATCACACGAGTTGGTTGCAAATATGACCAAAACATTTACGAGCGCCTTACATATCAGTCATGTTCAATTTTTTAAGCGAAGGCTCAGATAACAGGGCAAGCAGAAAAAAAGCACAGAAAGTAAAAAAAATCCTGTTTCTGTGCCCCTCTAAAGTGGCTCTAAAAACCGAATTGAAAAGAACTCAGACACACTGAAAAACCGGCCGAGTTGTAATATAAAATGACAAAAAGGACTTTATGTGTCAGATTCCCCCTCTATTCTCCAAGCCCCTCTATCCGATGGCCCCCTTTGAACAGGATGAAAGTGACGGTGTTTGGTAAGACTCTTTTAGAACATTGCACACGCCTCTTTTTTATTACATTTGATAGTACTGTGTTTTGCCCTTCACCATTCCCTTCGGTCCGGCGATGCAAGGAGTTAAGACGGAGAAAACGATACGACAAAGCCAATTTATTATATACTTTTCTATAGACCGTTATTTTAGGATCATTTTATACACAAAATCACATCGATATTTCCTACTTGTCTTGGCTAGGATTTCCTCGATTTATATATTTTCCTTCCTACCGACGTGTTTCCGATTACCCGATCATCACCAGAAAAGAGGCGCACCTCTGCTTACGGAATATTGGGGATGAAATGTGAGATAGTAAATGAGACAAATGTGTAAAAATTAAGCCATATAAAATTAGAGCTAATGAGGGAAAATATGAGTTTGTATGTTCATTTGTGTATATCTAGAAATAACAGATAGTACTGCATGAAGTAAATAATTTCATTGTCCTACAAATGAACAATACGAGGAAAACTTACTCTAGAAGAATTCTGATTGCCTGCAATCAAATCAATTTTTGGCATTATTTTAGGGAAGCTTAGGCACTGATGACTATATAAATAGACTGTGCTCATAGGCCATGCTCACAGTTGTCTTCAGTGCATAGCATCCCTGATTTTAAGAAAATAGCACTGCGGGGAAATCCAGTCAGGCACTAAAAAAGCATCAGTACAGGCCCCCATGAGGATCGCCAACAGGGCTATCGGAAAAAAGCCTAGATGGCATTTCTAGACGTAGATGGCAACTTGAGTTGTTCCGAGTATGGTGAACAGGCTCCTAGGAGTGGTCCTTGGCAAGGCGAGGGATATAGATATACAGTTTTTTCATCTCTCTAAATATATATTATCTATATGGTTTATCATTAAGATATTATAATATTTTACTTTTTGGCACTAGTCTTGGCGTGTATTCGCTTCAACCGTGAGCAGACGGGGCCTAAGCTAGAAAAGAGTATGTTGAGGAAAGGGATGTTGGTGGACTTTTTACTCCCTCCTACTCTACTCCGCCTTGTGGGTAGATACATATGTGCATATACGTAGAAGAAAACGAACAAAAAAACCTAAACCGTCATACAGATAATATACATATATTTGATATGATGATACTTGGATATTCCATGACCCATAATAACGAAGGAGAAGAAAACCTCACCTGTAATACGACAAGCAAACTAACTAGTGAACACAGCTGATATGAAAAGTATGCGTGCCAACCAATAACAGACGTGATATCTGAACGCGGAAGATCTTCAAAATACGAATTAAATTCTAACAAAAGTCGCGATGATTTGATCTTTCGAGTTTACAGAGTTTATCGAATCATGCATAGCAAACACAAGGCGTTAGCCAACAGAACAAGTATTGTCAGATCGCATATAAAGTATTTGAGAATTAAGACATGCATGTACGGGCGTCGACGGCTCACAATTACTACGCTAATATAACATACATTATACTACGAACAGTCAAGTCCGATTCATTACTGATAATAGCGACGTTATTAGTGTGATAGACACTACATAACGGACTAATATTTTGCAGGTCTAATTGTGACTTTGGATCGTATCCGTACTTTTCGCAACAGCGTTATTTCTGCCTTGGGACACATCATTATATATATATGTAATTGCTGGTTTATGACTAGACCAGGTTGTAGATAGGGAATATCATAGACACACCAGGTTTTCTGTTCGGCGATACTATTCTCTGGTACTTATTGGAGACAAGTTTGGGGATACTTCATCTCACTAGGGAAACTAGGCTGACTTGGAGAGAAAGTAACATCTATACTGCCAAGAACCACTTAACGCGGTGGGTGCCAAAGCGTGTTCGACGCGAGTCTCAGCTTTTTTTTTTTCCCTTCGTTTTGCCTACTAATCAAACCCAACCATCAACGCCAGAGTCTCGTGTTCTTTGTGAGTGAGTGGTAGTACGACTATATCCGTAGCATCGTAGCTATGATGCTGTGTTTTACTAACGTATCTGCATGCTACGGAATTCTTTATGATAACGCCATAAATCAAGACACCTATACCAAGAAACCATTACGGATATTGATACGTTCCTAGACATTATTTGCATTGATCATCATATACAGATATATGTTGTCTTGGTATAGGATTTTCCTCACGTACTTTTTCATGTATGTATTACATATTGCGCTCTCAATGTCACCATGGCTGATAATATTCGGGCGACATATCCTAGTGTTTTTCTCCTACGGCTGCACGAGTGAGGTTGGCAGAAAATCTTGTGACAATTTTTTTCATGTAGTATTACGTGTTTGTTTTGCAGATATATCGTGGATTTGAATTTGATATATTATTTCTTTACCTTTTGCCTTTTTTGCCTTTGCCGTAGCGGAGACAATTATTCCCCCTTCCCTCTTCGCTATTTTCCAGGCGGTGAGAAAGAAAAGATAAATTTCTTAGCAGTACTTATTGCCGGAATATTGTTGAGGAACATGTCTCTTAGTTTATGTATATTCGGTTTTTATTCGCATATCCATAGCCAACCACCTGATTCCCTGTCGAAATGGAAAGTCTGGCTGTTTTTACCTCGTAATTAACGAGTCCGGCCGCTCGCGTTGCCCCAGAAATACCGGCCTTTTCATCTTTTTCGCTCACCATACACCACGCCATTGGTGATGGAGTAATCGTCCACTTTGCTAGTACACTTCTTTACTATTATTTTGCAATACATCTTGCGCTACCTGTTTTTAGTACTCAGTAGCACCGCCTCGGCCTCTAAACTAAGCAAGGAATCATATGAAAAATGCGTATAGTTATCAATAGACTTGGATACCGTAAGAATATATGATAAATTCTATATAACGTCATGATTATGGAGACAGATACATCGACTATGCGGGGCTCAAATGGCCTGTGAATCAAGAAAAAAAAAAGAGGAAGCTAAAGAAAAGAAGATACCACGATAAAATGATAAAATGATAAAATTCGGATGAGTTTACAGCTATTATGATTTTACAATTTATCATTATTGCAATCTTGTTCCCAGCTTATAGTTGGTCATCTGGCTTCTTCTCATTGGGCCATTATATGGCTATGGAGGGGTCAAAGACAGCAAAAAGTTTCTTTTGCATCACGAAACCCACGGAAGAGCGTGAACTGGCATGGCAACCGGACAAATCTATCGAGTCTACGGGTTCCCGAGAAAATTATTTTTACCGGTGAATCAATAGCAGAAGTAGGTTTTTTTATTCTTATTTTCGGCTCTTTTCTATACGTAATGATATGTCAATCAAGTGTTCGATACAGATATATCGAGAATTTCTATCACACATGTGATATTTTCTTACCTGGGTTGTATGTTGTCCTTGAATCTGTCGCGCGCAGCGCGGCTACATCACCAACGACTAGGGTTACAATACAAAATCATGCTGAATAACTACTACACAGATAAGCCTATCCTAATCGCATACATGATTAGGGCAAGCCAGAGGCATATCATTAGACTTAGATCAGAAGCTAGAAATGAATAAATTTAGCGACATTATAAACTCTCTCCGTAAGCACAACAGAATCTAAGAGATGTCGTTGAACGATAATCATGGCATCCAGACATTAACGGGATCGAAAATTTTCATAGTATATATGCAGGCACAACTGGAAACCCTATCTGTTATGTAACGTGCATACAATGGCATTTATAATGTACGTACTTAACGGAAAGAAAAACCCCAGCCCACGAGAAATTTTGAGAACAAAGAAAATTACTTTTTATATAATCCACTATGTAAAGCTAGCCTTTCCTAATATGGAAAAGAATGCCGCTGATGCTGGACCAGCCGCCTTCACGTGACCTCCGCTTTTTTTCTAGAAACCTTCCATGCATCCGTCATGGCGTCCTTTCTTGGTTTTTTTTTAACCTGCTATTTTTTTTATCCTTTCCTTCAAAACATATACATCCGACCCATTGATCTTATTACATCCGTAGGATGTTCGCCGCCCTTTCGTTCTTCGAGTTGATGATTGGCCGGACCCATCCGGCCAACTAGAGAATTTACTAAGAAAAAATAAGATTTGGAAGAAAAAAATGACTCCAGTAGTACGCTGTGTTCAACGGCTAATCCATCAATGCCATTGAGCGGGGCCGGCGCCACCTCGCTCCCCTGAATTAATAGGTGCCTACCTCTTTCCGGCTAGCGGCTACTGCTTGGTTTGGGAGGCAACTGCTAGCTGATGTGGGTTATTGTGGATCGGGAGTGTTCCTGAATCCTGATTAGTTGACATAAACCCTAAGCTTATTACATATGTATAATTATAGTTCTTGATGAACAATATCTTGTGAAGTATAGGCAAGAGGTACTAATATTATACAATTGGTTTTATGACAGACTTAGTTGTTAGTTGCCTGATCGAGTTTCTACAACTAGACAAGATCGTATATCATAATCTATATTATACACTAATACTACCGAGACACCGACTACTTAATCAAATACACTGTCGTTTATTTTGGCGATGTGCATTTGCGTGACGAAGACAACCTCCATAGCCAGAGGGACAAACAAAGAGGCTGGGGCTCTTACAAACCTCTGCATTCGTGATATTAGTGCAAACGGTAACAGTGGAGGTAGCACAACTTTATCCACTAGCCAGTTTTTTTCTTCTTAGCCGACTGGGCACAGGAATATTAAAAGTATGTGGTGATATATCGGCTGTTTTTATACATAGTTGTTGTACTGGGTGATATTAGGTGGTACTAGGAGATAACAAAACTGGTACTTAATTATTAAATATGGCGACTACTGTACATGTAGTTAGAAATCATAGTAAGCCAGACTAGAATATGTAAATACATACATACGGAAGTGAACAGTGGATCAGCGGGTATGTTTTTGTATTTCCTTAGTATCAGTTCCTCTTCATTTAGCATGTCTTGGTAATCACAAACTGATTCTTGGAACTACAAGATGTGCAAACGCTTTGGGCCTTTGTCTCTCTTGTTAAGGGGGGGGGGGGGGGGGGCTACATAAGAAAAGTCAGAGGGACAGACCACCAAGCGAGGAACACGGCCTGCATAGCATAATTTCCTGGTAATATTAGCATAGCGCAGACCTCTCTTTCTATAAGCCACAATAATAGGAAAGTCATTTAGTATGAAAAAAAGAAGAGACTATACAATTCCAAGTACATGTAGTAAAAAACTGCGAAAGTAGTTAAAAGTGTATACCAACACTGAGGTGGGTTGTCTTCGTGTCTTTTTTATTTTATTTTTTATTTGTATTGTATTCATCTGAGTTACCGTGTTACAAGTGAAATATCAAAACATCATGCCATAAAGAGCACAAGCAAAGCTTTGCCTGGAGAAGCCGAAAAATCAAGGAATGGTTTCTTGTATA
>RHDR01000716.1:0-15063 GCA_009806295.1 Davidsoniella neocaledoniae
ATCGTGAAGTGTCGGGGGGCCGAGATGGCGAGGTGAATGGTGTGTTCAGTTGAAAGACGCATCTAAAAGAAAGGTGGCATGTTAGTTGCAAAGGCGGAAGATAAGTAGTATGGAAGTAATTGGTTAGCTAGACATACCTGCTGCTCGCCAAACACTGACAGCATTGTCGCGTTGTCATCGGTGAGCAGGCGACCTCTATAGATTAAGCGGAGACGGATATCGTTGTCGACAGTAGCCCGCAGGCCAAGCGAGACGAGGAGGCGCGGGATGCGCTGGCGCAATTCGCCGATGGTGGCCACAGTAGTAACATTATTAAGAACCAGCGGCTCGGGGGAACGACGGGCAGAGCACGTGAAGCTCGAAGACCAGCGACTCGATGGGCGCCTCTTGGCGGGCAGCGTCGACGGTGTTGCGCCGGGGGCGGACGAGGTCCATTGGCGGGAGATTAGAAGAAAGGAACAAGTCAAAGACAGAGCCAAAATCACGAAGCAGAAAACCAACAGGCGGAAAAGTAGAGGGACGGTAGGCGGATTTCGTTGGTTGTTGGGTGGACTGAACCTGAAATGAATATACACAGATATGGGATATGGCCTATGGAATGGGTGGCGATAATAAATTGGCCGGGTTCTAAGATGACGATGGCTTGATTAGTTGTAGATTGCCAAGCTGGGACGAATCGGCGAGGGGGAAACGGCAGGCGTTAAATGAGCGAGGATGATGAAAATAAACAAGAAACAAGCACACGACGCCAGCGTCTAGAAGAGAGATAGATTGGCAAAGTAGAGAAAAAAGAGCAAAAACAAAGGAGAATATTACAAAGCATGCTATGCGAGAAATACTAGTATAGCCACACTTTTTAGCTCGGGTTGGTTTTGGGAAGGTGCGAGCAATTTGGCGACACAATAACACAACACATCGGTGGTTGCAGAACTGAACTTGGCTGTTGCTTCATCCGGTAGCGTCCACGTTGCCAGATGACGATAGAAGGATCTTTGGCAGCTGGCAACAGCGAGACGAAGCCGTCACATCACGTGATGTGGCTGAGAGCCTGACAGATGGCGCGCAGGTGGCAGAAGAAGCTTGGGGGTGGAGCTTGATTCTAATTTAGGTCTAGCGCATTAGCTTCATATGCAATTTTAAAGCAAGGTGTAGAATTAAGAAAACTACATACTAAGAAAAGAAAAGGGCTGTTGGAAAGGACGCATTTTCACAAGCCAAAAAAGCAACAACGCTAATCAAAGTAAAAAGCGGCCGATATACTAAATAGTGACCATAAAAGTAAACAACCCTGCTGGCGAAATTCTGCAGACAAGCTTATTGTTGGGGACAAAATCCCGCCTATCCAGCTCCTTTCCTGGTCCGCTTCCTAGTCCTCTTCCTGGTTCAATCGATTTAACTTGAGCCAGGCTGCCTTGTTTTGGGCTGGCATTGAGATTGAGCTTAGCTAGCTCGCTGAGTTTGGTTTTTTTATATTCTCTTATATACACACTATCTACACTCATCTCCTCTCCTGGATTCTCTCTTTCTCCCCTTCTTGTTCTTGAGCAAGACCACAATAGCAGAGCAACGGGTCGAGTTGGCTTCTAAGTTGTTTTCTACCTTTTTAATTCTTTGGTTAATCCTCTCTCTTTTTGGTTCTGTTCCTCTTTCTCTCTTGTTCTTTAGTTTTCGTGCTTAAAGCGACATGTCTTTGCCATCCAGCCCGTGAGAGTTTATATCTATATTTTCTTTTTTTTGCTTCATTATTTTTCACACTAACTAATTCTTTTTCCTTTTCTGTATCTTGGATGGGCTGAGGCTCCGCTATCCGGTGTTAACCCTTGACCCGCTGCTAACCCCAATTTTGCAGCCCGTCCACTTCACCCACCCAACCATGGCCGCCAACAACGCCAGTGCCGCTTCTAGCCTAGCCTGCTGCACCTTGAATAGCAGCGCAAATTCAGCAGCTTCAGTTTCTCCGGCGACAACAACCATATCGTCGACACCAGCTTCGGCTTCTTCGTCGCGGCCCTCGTCGTCGTGTTCTAATTCGTCCGTATCTGCCTTCCCGTCTACAGCAACTACTACTGCTACCGCCTGCGATTTCGACGGTCTTGACGACGCTTCTAATATGCGCGCCTGCGTGCCTCTGGCCGCCACCGGCTCCGTGCCGATGTTGAAGCCTCACCCACTCGGCCCGCCGTCTGGTGGCTTTACGGCCTCAATGCGGCGTCAGACACCTCCTCTGCAACAGCAGCAGCAGCAGAGGGCTCGTAGGGCGTCGGCTGCGTCGTTCCGCACTCGCTTCTTCTCGACTTATGCTCCCCGCCGCATGCGCTTCACTACGAAGATCAAGACGGCTATCAACAACTCTCGGCGTCACTGGTACCGCATTCCAGTTGGTCTAGGCATTGGCTTCTTGGGCATGTTCCAGTTCTATAAGATGTCGTCTAGACAAGACCAAGAGCGTGAGGAACTTCTAGCTGAAGAAAACCAGAAGAGACCGAGAAAACGGCCTCGCATCCGTCCAGACGGCCCATGGTACGTATTTTTCTCTTATTTTGTTTCTCTATTGTGATAGATCCAATCTATTTTTTTCTTTTTTCCTTTTCTTTTTTCTCTTTTTTTCTTGGTGAGGGACCGCCTGCCTGCATATGTGCGTCTGTGTGTCAGCAACAAACGACCAAGAAATAAGCCATGACCGTATTTTTTTCAACAAATTAAATTCGTACATAAACTGACATGTGATACTCGCTTCTAGGCAAGTCCAGGTCATGTCGACTCTGCCGCTCAAGGCCATCTCTCGTCTTTGGGGTCGCTTCAACGAACTCACTCTTCCCTACTATCTGCGCGTGCCCGGCTTCAAGCTATATTCCTACGTCTTTGGCGTCAAGTAAGTTTATTTCCCTTGTCCTATTTTTTTTCTTCCCTTGTGCTTCTCTCGGTTCTGTTCCCCAGATCAGAGAAATCCAATACTTTCCGTCTCTTTTGAAGCTCTTTTTGGAATAGCTCGTGTACACCCCCCTCTTTCACATGCTTTTTGTTGAGATTTGTTGAGATCACATATGCACTAACACATGACACCTTGCATATAGCCTCTCTGAGGTTGCTGAGGACGACCTCCACGTCTATCCCAATCTGGCCTCCTTCTTCTATCGTACTCTCAAACCTGGTTCTCGCCCTCTGGATCCCCGCCATGACGCCCTGATCTCGCCGTCCGACGGCCGTATTCTTCAGTACGGTCAGATCGATGGCAATGACATCGAGCAGGTCAAGGGCATGACGTACACCGTTGATGCGCTATTAGGAAAGAAGACACCCGCTCCTAGCATTATATCCGGTCGTACTGGCGCGTCTTCTTCGTCTACTTCTTCTTCTAGACCCGCTGAACGCGACGAAGAATTCGTCAAGCGTGATGAAGAGTTTGCCCGTCTCAATGGTATCTCATACACGCTGCCCTCTCTCCTTTCCGGTGGCTCTCGTGGCCGCGCTGCTTCGACCTCAGCCGATCTATCAACGCCCGCGTCCAAGAGCACCGAGAAGGAAGTTGCCGAAGACCTAGCTCTGGGCGAGAGTCCTTGGTACCAGCAACTCTCCAATACTCGCAAGACCGCTCTGTTCTATGCCGTCATCTACCTAGCCCCCGGTGATTACCACCGCTTCCACTCACCGTGCAACTGGGTTGTTGAACGCCGCCGTCACTTTGCTGGTGAGCTGTACAGCGTCTCACCATATCTACAACGTACTCTACCCGGTCTCTTCACACTCAACGAGCGTGTCGTACTACTCGGTCGCTGGCGCTGGGGTTTCTTCAGCTACGTGCCCGTCGGTGCTACCAATGTCGGTTCCATCATTGTCAACTTCGACAAGGAACTACGCACTAACTCGCTAACTACCGACACGGCTGCTGATCGTGCCGCGGAGGAAGCTGCGGCGCGCGGTGAGCCCTACTCGGGCTTTGCTGAGGCTACATACGAGGCCGCAAGTCCCGTTCTCGGTGGCCATGCTTTAAGTCGTGGTGAAGAGATGGGTGGTTTCCAGTTAGGTAGCACCGTTGTCCTCGTGTTCGAGGCCCCCGTCAAGGGTGAAAATGGCGAGAAGTGGCATTGGGAGGTCGAAAAGGGCCAGACTATCAAGATGGGTCAGGCACTAGGTCGTATTAGCACAGAGACTGCTGATGCTTCTGCTTAAAAGTAATAGCAAAGCAGAGCAATGTCAAGAGTTGTAGTAGTTGGTGGTCGTGATACCAGTAGTAGTGACTACCCACGGACTATGATTTTTCTACCGGTATCTCATATACAATCATATCATAGTTCAAAAAAGTGCATACATATTAGATGTACATAAATATACCCTATCTTTCCTCAAACATATTTTTTCTGCTTTAATTTGTTGCCTTGTTATAGGTAATGTATCATGTCCAACTTTCACACTAAACACAACACGAGTTATAGAAGTAATGCTTTGGTTTGATATAGGAAGATATGGCTTCGTATTTCATAAATGCTATGTACGTTAGGTCGTACCTGCCGTCTTAAGCGAGATAGCAGGTTTCTGAATTATATATATTTCTTTAAATTTGTGTCGAGAGATCCCAACGCTACTACAAGCTGTCCTGTTTAGTCCGAAGCTTGTTCTCCACTTCTTAGTTTTTGACTAGCAAAGACAAGGCAGAGAAACAAACTAAGCGCAAAGGATTACTTGTTTAAGCACCATAGGCCTTGACGCGCTCATCGATGGGAGCAAAGTCCTTGGGGTAGGTCTCAGCGGCAATGCCACCGAAGACCAGCTGGGCATCCAGAGTCCAGGACTCGGGGATCTTCCACTCGGCGGCGACCTTGGCGTCGATGAGAGGGTTGTAGTGTTGCAAGTTAGCACCCAGACCCTCAGCCTCCAGGGCGGTCCAGACGTTCAGTTGCTATGAAAACAAGAATGTTAGTATATCTCGAGCTATTAATGCGCAGAAGTAGCAGAGAAGAGTCTAAGATAATGATAATAGCTTGGAGAAACTTACAGTCATGCCGTTGGCCTGAGAAGCCCAGCCGGGGAACTTGTCAGCGTAGATGGCGAACTTGGCCTGGAGGTCCTTGACGGGGCCGTTATCGGTGAAGAACAGAACGGAGCCAGCACCACCACGGAAGCCAGCCAGCTTGTCACCGGTAGCCTTCCAGTTGTCCTCGGGGACGATCTTCTTCAGCTCATCAGTAGCAAAGTCCCACAGCTTCTCGTGCTCGGCACCGTACAGGATGACGGCGCGAGTGCTCTGGGAGTTGAACGAGGAGGGAGTCTGCTTTACAATCTCCTTGACGATCTCGGTGATGCGCTCAGGGGTCACGGTCAGAGTCTTGTTCAGGGCGTAGTAGGTGCGGCGAGCGGTCAGCAGGCCGATGAGGGTGTCAGCAGTAGCCTTGGAAGCCATTGTGGATAATGAATTTGGTGGGGTGAAGAGAAAGGGAAGAGTTGAAGAAAGTAGAGGATAGAGAAGAAGCTGGATTGTGGAAGATGAAGATGATGAAGGGAAGACTAAAGAAATGACCACAGCTAGCAGGAGCAGCAAGGCTGGGTATTTATAAGTGGACTTCATAATGGGAGAAGATGGCAGAGGAATGGTGGAGCTTTGTTTATTTTCCAAGCCAGCTAGAGCTTCTTTTGCTTTCTGTAGATGTTTGGCGGATCGGGAAAGTAGTAGTGGAGGCCAAGAGTAGTAACCTTTACTTGTTTTGTTTGCTTCCAAAGGGAATCAAGCTATCCAGGACCGGCTTAGTAGTTGCTTAGTAGCAGTTTTTTTTATTTTCATTTCTCGGTTGGAAGGAGGGCAAAAATTAAAGGGCAATGGTAAATGACGCGATATGTCCTTTTTTTTATTCTCCCTTTTTTTTCTATTCTTTTTCTTTTAGTAGAGAGCACTTTGGTTCTTCATACAAATGGTTTCTGGGCAAGCATTGACATGGCCTGAGCTATTCAAGTGAGGGGTGTTTGACGATGGCTTAGATTCCAACTTTTGACATTGTAATTCCCCTCCTTCATGTTCCTATTCAATGCTTCATGTGTATTGTACGTCTTGTTACGAACCATGCTAAATCAATATCACTAAAACCCTCATAGTTGTCTGTTATTCTCAGTATCCTCTCTGCCTGCAGGCTTGCCTGATCATCAAAACTCCCGTTGAAACCCTGTTGAGACTTTGTTTCTGCTAATGCTTTGATTTGTATATGTTTATTCAGCGCTCACTAATACACATTTATTACTAGTAACAGAAAAAAAGAGGAACTAAGGAAAGGGAAAACAAAAAAAAACCGGCGTCAAAAACAATAGCCAACAAAATAACTCCTGCCCCGCTTCTTTCTTCACGGCGTCTCGCTCTTCGCTCTTTCGTGGCTCTTTTTGTCTAGTATAATTATATATATAAAGGCATGACTTTGTCTCCTTATTCGATAATTCGATGTTGAGATTTGTTCAATGTTGGTGGGTGGGGGCTGCGCAATCAATTCCAAGCCGAGCCTTTTTTTATTCTTTTTATTTATTGCCCCTCCTAGCAAAACATGCCAGGAAACCTACCCAAAACAAGCAAAACAGGCTGCTGTACCTATTCCTAGTAGACCAATAATCCTATAGTAGAGTTCCTTGAGAGCACAAAAAATGTTATCAGCATTATAAACCCAGCCCCTACTTTCTGCTCTGTATTACAAAGATATCTTGTCAGCATCCGAAACAACACGAACCAACATTAGAACAGACAGATTGGTTCATATATATACTACTATGCCCGTCATTGCGTCTTTTGCTCATGATACTTGCAGCCTCAACCGCCTTACGCTAAAAACCCAGCGTAACATGTCGATTTATTGGTTGCATTAGAGACTACCGCATGTCTGTTCCTTTTGCCCACCAATCCGCCTTGTATCGGTTAGCCTTTGTCTACAACATATGTACTTAAGAGTGTTTATTATTGAACAACACAACTATGATGATTATAACTTGATATCAACTAGGTTGCATAAAATATACTGCGATAATCAAAACTTCGTCTGTATGCCTCGTTGCTACTTTGTAACCTATAGCCGCTAGTTCCAGAACACAGCCTACAATAAGTAGCTTGCCTTGTTTGTAGTTGATAGTTGTGGTTCTTTTGTTCGGATATACGTGGTCATCGGTTATTGTTACTGGCTGAATACTATGATAGAACCGGACATCATATTGACAGGCTAGAAGAACTACACAAACCATACTATATTCCATCGCAGTTATATAGCAATATAGAAGAAATCGGGGGCCAGAATGCAATGTACAACTAACACACAAGCTCATCCGATCTCCGCTGATCATCGGAGTAGCACATCTGTATATCCGTCTCATATATCTCCGAACTAAAGCTTGATTTGTAAGAATATCGTCAATCTTATATGAAGAGAGTAGCGGTGCTGCAATTTGTAATGCAGATGATGTCTAACCAAGTACAATATGCATGGTATATGAATATCTCATGGGTATAGAGCAGCTTAATATCATGATATTGCTCTTGAAAGTAGTGTATAATATACATGATTCAAACAAAATATCACGAACTAATCCATTCCGCCAACGTAACATCAACTACCAAGACCCGCTCGCGCTCTATTCTGTTTGTCTTCATCAATTGCTCTCCCCGACTCAATAACAACCACATTGCATACACATCAATATACGCATGCTGACCAAAGTTTTGACTATGTATAACTAAGTAACGCCTGGTTGATACTTAGCTCTTGACCCGCGCGGGAAAAAGTCCACTAGCCCGTCTTATTCTGTTTACCTGTATGTTCTATTGCAGTGTGTTTGTATCCTTCCCGCGCGCGATCGTACAAATTATTTTCCCCTGTCTTTTTTTTACGTCCGTGTTAGTATTCAGTATTACTCTGTACGCTTCTTGTGGTTTTGGTAGAATTGCCATGGTAGATCTGATAAGTCGGACTCGGACAGTTATATTCGCTCCAACGATCAAGGATCTATATGTACATGCAACTATCACTTGTACTGAGCTTGAGATTATATTTTATACATGTTTGGAGATATATGTCTAATTTGTATCTTCTATTGTATT
This sequence comes from Davidsoniella neocaledoniae, assembly GCA_009806295.1. Taxonomy (NCBI): domain Eukaryota; kingdom Fungi; phylum Ascomycota; class Sordariomycetes; order Microascales; family Ceratocystidaceae; genus Davidsoniella; species Davidsoniella neocaledoniae. Next base: position 8,060 of record RHDR01000716.1, read on the forward strand.
CTTTCATACAATCTAGAATTATATACTGTCGATAAAGGCGATATGAATGCCAACAAAGTAGGGCGTAAGAAAACCAAGAAAGCTAGTCCGGAACGCCAAAAACAAACCCTCGAACCCTTATTTCAGTATGGAGCTATTGTTAACAAACACTTAGAAAACTGCGTACTGAAAACGTGAAAGTCTACCAAGAACAAAAAGTTCTTTATATGTCGTAAAAAAGACAATAAAAAGTGATAGATCGAGATAAAGAAAAAAGGAACCTTCAAAAGAAGGCTAGTGACGACTCCCGAAGCAAAGAAAAATCATGAACAAAAAATATCGTATAATGTATGGTGGCAGAAAAGAAAGGTTGTGGCAGACCGCCTGCCGAAAAAGAGAGAAAAAGAAAGGTGTAGTTGCAAGTGTGACGACAGCTGGCGAATCAGAAGCAGTGTGATGGCTGCTTACGTTGAACGCCATGATTATCTGCTTAGCTGTTGGCTGATGGCTGGCAAATGCAGTAAGAAGCCTGCATAAAGCAATCAAGATTCCAAGAAGAAAGGCACCCCAATATATAATTGAGAAAAATAATGGCAAAACCGGGAGACGGTCAAACGATCGCTGGCAAAACCCAAAACTATCGTCATCGCATTCTTCCTAATTTTCTTACCATGTCTCGGCGATGTACTGGCCAGATTCCTTCTTCAGGTCCCAAAAGTTCTGGGCCTCTTCACGGGATAGATTGCCGCGCTCCATGGCAACTTCAACAAGAGCCTGTTCGACGCCCTCGCCCATTCCGCGGGAACTGCCGCACACAAAGACACGGCCATCGACCGCGTTAATGATGAACCAGACCAGCTCAGCCTGCGCCGCAACTTCTTCTTGGACGTAGCGGCCAGTGCCTCTTCTCGATTCGACAACCCGCTTGACCTCTTCCTCGTGGATGCCCCATTCGCCGCTGTAGATCTCGTCGACTAGCGAGTCACGGATGCCTTGCAGTACCCAGACCTTGTTTGCGCAGTTGGCCGTCTTAAGACGACGTTGGACAAAGCCACGGAACGGTGCGATACCCACACCAGCGCCAATAAGCAGCATGGGACCATCGGACACAAACTTCTTGGCGAGAGGGTTTTGCATTAGACCCTTGAACATGGGGATGTGTACAACGGGATCGATAACGCCAGCCTTTTGAGCAGCAATGTACTTGCGGGCTTGACGCTCGAAGAATCCAGATCCGACACCGGTACGTTGGCCTCTCTTCCAGTCATGGGCCTCGTGGACTGTCACAGCAATCTCAACAACACGACGAGGCGGTCTGCCGTCGTCATTGGCGACGAACGACTCGTGGGGATCATTAGACAGCGAGTAAAAGCGAGGCATCAATGCCTGCAGGACACTCATCAACTTGTCAAGGGGGGGGACACGAAGAAGGGAAAGCTTCGAGGATGTGGGAAAGAGTGATGTGAGGGCCAGTACGGAAGTTGCAGAACACTCCCTGACCCTCGTTGGAGCACAGATACTCTAGAATACGGCGCTCGGAAGCGTCATCGGCATACTGCGACATTAACTTGAGAATGGGTTTGGTAGGAGGGTACGACTGCACGTCACAGCACCAGGTAAGCAGATCACGTCGGGTGGTGACCAGTTCGCGGGGCTTCTCATCACCCCACACGGTTGGCCAACGGCCCTTGGTAGTCTTGAGGAGAACAGGCTTAGTGCGAAGGGCACGGGGAATGCGGAGAAGGTCCATGAGATCATCAACAACAGACGAGTCATTGGGCGCCATGACACCAATGGCACCGCCAACCCGGAAGTCAACGCCAGACTCGCCAGGGTAATCGGTGACATCGATATCGAAATGGTAGGTTCTCTTCTCGGCACCGACCTTGGTCAGCTCACGGGCACTGTGGAGTTTAGCAGGGAAGACATGGTAAGGAGGGTGAGGTTGCACAAAGCTAGGAGGCTGGATAGATGTATCGAGATCCTCCAGAGCTAGCACAGGCTTCTCATTCTGGGTCTTCTCAGACTCAACATCGTTGCTGCCCTCAAGTGCATCACTGATATCAACAGTGGATGCAGAGACAGGGGCCTGAGCAACATCGATGCTATTGATAGCCGTGATCATCTCAGCAGGGGTGTCAAGAGGGCCCACTGGATCAGACGACGTATCGGCTGGAGAGACAATCTCGATTGGGACAATTGGGGCTTGAGCATTGACCTCGGTCTTTGGTGTTGGTGGTGAGCTGACAGTGATTCCGGCCTCGGAGGCCTGGAGTCTAGGAATAGAAGCATTGTTCTTGGGGAGCGGCAACAGGAAAGCGCTTTGCTCGAGCTCGACGGCATCGAGACCAGTCAAGTGAGTGGGGATGTCATCGATCTTTAGGTTAAGAGAGCGGAAGGCATCGTTGTCGGGCAGAGGGATGTGTTCACACTCAGTATCGGGGTGTCTAGAACGGGGAGTACCAGACAGGTCGGCATTTTGGGCGCCAAAGTCCCTAGAGCGGCAGCAACCACCACCACAGCAGCGGGAAGTGAGCTCTTCAGGTGTCTGGCCGGTGATGCGTTGAAGATCGGCCGGGCTCTGTGCAACTACCAGGCGAGTGGAAGCACGGCGCTCGCGGTCGGCGGGAATGAGAGCCGGGTCCTCTTCGGCTTCGGATTCGTCCGAGAAGGTCAGGGACGGGGCGATTGAGGGTGTTGCAGGCTCATTAGGGATGCAGCACGAAGTCAGCTTCGACAGATCCGTGGTAGAAGGCTCGATGGCGTTCATTGTGGCTGATGTGGTGTCGATCGGAGAGGCTGTCGATAATGGTCAAGGACAGACTATATGATGCCGGCGAAGTGAATCGTCGACTAGGCGAGAAAACGAGGAATAGCAAGTATGACTGGCTGACTCAGTAGCAGCAGGTGAAGTTTGAACTTTTGTATCGAAGCAAAGAGGCACGGATGAGAGATAGAACCCGAGATAAAGCCACGGAAGTAGAATCAACAATCGCCAAGTTGAGCGGCAAAACAAACGGCAACTGACAGGCTCGTCAACTTTGACAGGCTCAACCAACGAGACGACAACGGCGTGTGCTTGATGGCAAAAAAAAAGAATGAGTAAAAATCAAGCCAAGACAGCAGACAGGATTTAGCCAAAGACGGTTTAGTGGCGGGTACGAAAATAGGCGGGGTGGTGTGAAGTCAAGCCGGATAAAAAAAGAAAGAAAAAAGCGATTGATAAATTCAGGCGGAATTAAAAGCGGTCCAAGCACTGTCAATCCTCAAGGGAGGAAAGAAAAAGTGAAGAATCACAACGGCAGATCAAGCCAGTTTGTAAATAAAGACTAAAGCTGAAAATAAAAAGAGAGATAATATGGCGATGATGCTTTGCTTTATCAGATTTTGAAAGCCTACTTCTAGTCTTGTATTAACGGAAGGCACGATCGAGTAGGACTGTTGATTGGATAACGGGAAATATTGGAGGCAACTACCCGAATATTCTATGAAGGCTGGTAGTAGGTTTATTGTTTATCAATCAGTCACCCAGATAAAAAGAAATGGAATAAAAGATGATTTCATGAAGTATGAAGAACAAGAAGAGAATCAGGAACTACCAAGAGCAAAAAGAAGCAGACGAGGTCTCCTATTTGTATCTTATCAATACGTGAAAAGGAAAAAAGCACCGTTCCTATATTCGGAGGCCACAAACAGACAACCAAAAGAGCGACAAGGCTTTGATCGACTCAGATTAACTTATAATTGCATAAGAACAGTAGGGTACATACAAGAGTATGATAGCCGGGTTCTCAATAGAGTCTATGTGTTCTTTTTTTTGTGCCCTTTTCTTAGAGCATGTGCGTCTTTAGTTCTCAGTGTATCTTTGACCTACTTACTTAGGACCCGTTCCTAGTTCGATATTGCTCGCAGCATTCGAAGAAGAAGAAGTGAGCCTACTAATACTAAGCAAGTATATGTAATAGTCAGTATTATTTCACACACACATTGGTAATATTACCGTAATTTATCAAAAATTTAGCAGGTGAGAATTACGTAGGATCTTTTTCGAAAAAAAAAAAGCTTGATTTTTTTTTTTTGTTGGAATTCCCCGCGAATCTGATTAAATTCAAGAGAAAAAAAATGTGAGAGAACGTCTTACAAACCAAAAAACAATCAACCTAGTGCGAATTTCTATCTTTTTCCCCATGAAATCAGAATTTTTATCTGGTTCTTGATTATCAGATTGTCACCAATGATTATATTATCCTTTTCTCCCTACTTCTGTTTCATTCTTCAACAAGGCCGGCAAAAGATACGGCCTGAAAAAAAAATAGTCAGATTGTTATTCTTTTGGAATGACGGCTACGATTGTCAAGTGTAAAACGAGGGAAGTCAACGCATTAGTCAACGGTATCAAAGCGAGAAAGTACAGCGCTTAGGCCAGCCCGAGATACTGGCTATAGGCGCCATATCACGGCACGGAGCGCTGGGGCCAGTTTATTATAGAGTGTAAAACCACTATAATAAGGTATCATATATTGTAATAGTGAGAAAATCCGGAGATGTCTTTTTCTAAAACAAGAAAAGCACTGCTAACCTAAAGTGAGATTTAGCACCTATAAAACTAGATATTGGCACTGGGAAGAAAGTACGCCTACTAACTTCGCACCAGGGCAACAAAAAGGGAAAAAAAAACACCCTCCTTTGCTTCTCGACCCAACAAGAAATCGAATATTCCCGGGCAACGCCCATATCAGGAAGAAAAGGATGGGATGAAAGATACTACGGAAAAGTAGTTGATTTTCAGGCGTTAACTTGATTAAGGCACAATCTCAGCTCAAAAAATACCACCAAATCACAGGTGTTACCATTCTAGTGACTTGCTAAGTTGTTCTAAAGGCTGCTGAGCAGACACTAACTCTAATAGTAAGAAACTGCGTTATACAAGGTGGATAAGTGGCTTTTGCAGCTACTTGAAGTTATAGTTGTAGTAGATATTATCAGTTCTATCTGTTAATCAAGCGGACATGTCCACATTGCCACAACTCCCTAGTTACTTGCTTGGATATCTTATATGTTTATCTAGGCAGTTAGTTATAATTCATTAGAAAAAAGTGCAAATATAATCTGGAAATTTACAGCATGACATGACGCCCATGGCACGACCTAATTAGTTCATGGCTTCCTAATCAAGACTTCTTGTTCTCTTTACAGCAGAAAGAATTTGGAGGAAAGGCCCGTTTTCTTTACTTTGGTTTTGTTCCGTAAAGAGAATAGGATTGGAAATATGATGCAACTATGGAAAAAGTGGATGAATTACATTGCTTGTCTTTCTTTCATCCGCCGGCTAACAAGGTCAAAGTCATTCTATCTGTAGTCAATACATATTATTTAACCTCGGGCCAACAGTTTTGAATCTGAACCCCGTGTACTCTTTTATAAGCCTATGATCTCTTCTAGCTCAGCCTCTATATTTCACATGAAGAACACGACGCCTCCAGCCTATCTCTTTTGTCTTTCCAAGATGCAAAATTAGTGTATAACAGCACAGAGACAGGTCTTGTCTTTCCATTCGTAGATTAGCACCCGGATCAAGACATAATCTTCCTTGGCAGATCACTTTTACCTGTCAGCTAAACAAACGCAAAGGGGGCGATACAAGACGAGCTGCCCTTTCTCCGAGAATGACTGCACAAATAGCAGGGGGTTTTCAAAAAAGGTACTTAGCCCATAAAAGACTAAGTACTCCTCACTTAGTCTTCCAAAGCTGCCAGCTGGCAAAGTACTTTTTTCATTAATCTTATGGAGCTCTAGAGCTATGAAGATTAAGCATACATACATACATACATATGGTGACAAAAAATAAAGAATATATGGCACTTTGCCAGCTGGCAGCTTTTGAAGACTAAGTGAGGAGTACTTAATATTTTGTGGGGCTAAGTACCTTTTTGAAGATCCCCTGCTACTTGTGCTGAAGTACAGATACAAAGTCCCAAAAGATACTTCATGTTACAAAATAATAATGTTCTGGTAGCCCTCCAAGGACAAAGTATGAACCATAATTACAGATATATCAAAACTCGTTTGTTTATTGTTGTCGATAATACTATTCCCCGTAAGTACATAGCTTATAGCTTATGTTTTCTTCCTCTCCCCTCTCTAAGCCTGGCTTTTTGTCTTCGTCAGACGCCCGCGCCTTGTTTGCTCAACGGGAGATCACAGCTTCGTTGCCGTTTTGACTAGGGTTGTTTGCATTCGCCTTCTCGATCCAGCCTTTAATATGTGCGATTATCCGCGATGATGGAATTAAAAAAAAAAACCCCCCCAAACTTGTTGAACTCATTTATTATCGAGGCTTTGTAGCGGTTTCATATAAACATACTCGTACTTGTTTGTTGACGCGTCTTCTTTTAATCTTGACTTCTCAAAGCCAAAGTTTACTATACTATGGTTTTGTCTGGGGTTAATGACGCTGCCAACCCTGAGAAGATAGCCAAAACCCCAGACGTTGGTACGTAATTTACTACGTCAAGTCCATGAATTAATCACAAAACTTACAGCCACCATTGCCATGACTGTTAAAGCAAGAGAAGTAACTAGTCATTGTCCATTATCCAAAATAAACTTACCTATTCTAGTTCTTGTGCTCTCCTTTCATGCGAATCTCGAACTAGCAACACAAGCCGATATCCACATGAAGGAGACGGAAACAGTCGAGCAATTTAGGGAGGTTTCTTTCTTCCATTCTTTATTGTTCGGAGACAGTGATATGATGTGTTAAAAGTCATGCCATTATCCAAGTACAGAATTCAACAAAAGTGATAGAAATACACTAGAGTTCACCAATATCTAAAATATTGATGTATATCCCTGGCTCTGAATGCGAACACGAACATAAGTACATACATATGTATCTATACATGCCCGGCATCCAAATTTTCGCATTTGTCTCGGTGAAATTTTATGTATTTTCTTATTGCCGTCTGGTCTGATTCCGATTCGAGCCTGGTCTGACTTGTCCAGATCTGATCTGATCTGATATT
>RHDR01000717.1:0-15077 GCA_009806295.1 Davidsoniella neocaledoniae
AAGACGTCCTGGTAGTGTAATTTTTTAATATGGTGAGGTAAATAACGTATGACACTTTGCCAGCTGGCAGACTTTGAAGACTAAGTGAGGAGTACTTAATGTTTTGTGGGGCTAAGTACCTTTTTGAAGACCCTCTGCTATTTGTTTGTGCGGTGCTGAAGTAGAAAGTCCCTTTTACAACTCTTCTTTCTTTCTGTTTTGACAGCTCGTCTCGCGCCATGTTTTGTCGCGTGTCAAAGTCCGATCTTCATTTCATTTCCTTTCGCCTGCATGGCGTTGGCTGGTTCCTTCCTCTCCGCTCCCTCGACTCACAATGCCTTTTTTTTTTTTTTGCAAGCTTATGTTCTCCGAGGCGTTTCTACAAGGCTTTCTTTCTCACGGGTTGATTCTGTGTTGCTAGGGCTCAGCCGCCTTGTCTTTGGCCTCGGTTGTCTGTTCTAAGCAGGTCTCGGGCCTCAACTCTGTTTTGCTGATCGGTAACTTGGAGAAGATACTACATATACATACTACTGCCATATTGCTACAGCTACAGGGCCTGTAGCAGGTGCTATTATCATTATAGGTGGGTGTGAACTGGTTGGCTATTGTTCTCTCTCCTTGTACTTACACTCTCTTAATATTACCTGCCCTGCGAACTAGCAATGACTAGTTAGCTAGTTGGTCACATACATGCATGTATTACCTTTATGCCACGCTTACACCCTGACCTACCTTGTTAAGCCCTGTCTGTATCCTGGACGGTAGTTTCAAGCCTAGGTCCAAGGAACAAAGCCCATAGCTCTCTCGTTTATTATTATCAAGCCTCCCTGAGGATAACTAACTGGAAGAGATAACTGTACGCAATGCTACTGTTGCTGATATCACTTTAAATGTACCGTCTCGTTAACAGATCCATCCCTTCATACTTTCCAGGCGCTCAATACATATACGGTAATTAATTACCCTCCGAAATACCCATACGTTGATAGATTTCCTTCTTATTTTCATTGCTATAGAGCCCCTTCTTTCTCCAATCCGCGAACTCGGTGGCGTCGCCACAAGGAGCCAAGGAACGCCAAGATTTATCCTCAGTATCATCGACTTCCAAGTGGATGGAATGATTGATGGCATGTTTGTGCTCAGACGCTCCAACCGGTAGTAATAGTAGTAGTGGTAGTAGTACATATGTAGTAGATATGTATATAAATGTTACCTACTGCCATTTCTGCTATCAAGTATCAAAACGTGCGCGTAGTACGTGCGCTTGTATCGTGTCTTTCCAGGACAGGAGGAACCAATTGATAGGACACGCTAAGGCGTTTGCATGCTATGCGATGCGAGGAACGACACTACAAGCTGGGTATCTAATCACAACATGGCACTTTGTGCTATACTGATACTGGTATATGTGCCATACCGTTATCAATTACCCATACATGTTGTATATACATATATGTATATACACATTGGCTAGCTGACTCTTGGGCTCTTTCTCTTATACCCCGACACGCTAGTTAGCAAAGTACCTATTTCCCAGAAATCACATTCTTGGTATCATGATAGTTCACGGCCCTGTAATTACAGGAGACAAACGCCTGGAAATCAATAACATACACATGTCTTGCAAGGTATATCCTTTTCTCTCATTCTTATATGAATGTACAGGGCACTTATAGTCTCAATACCCGATTGCTAGCTTCTCTCCTGGAAAAAAAAAAGATCCACTCCCTTGTTAGGATATTTTTTGCAAGTGTTTACAGACACCGATGCTTGTTAGTCTAATCCAACTTGCATGACTACATGTAGTATTAGCTAACTATATGTGGCTAGCTAGCTGCTAGCTAGCGGAAGAATCAACGTCTAAGCCTAGTGTACAGATATGCTTTTCCTCCCTTCACGCTCCCCATCAGGGAGGGATTTCCTGTCACAACCGAGCTTCTGGCGTTAGATCTAATGTTATTCCGTGCTAATCTTGCTAGCCCGCTTCATCAGCTAGTCATAAGGGTCATGAGCTTCATAAGTAGAGCATTGCTACAGGCTTAATTTTCAGGAGTACAACATGTAATTTACCCGAGCGGGTAAGCTTCTCAATGGCATGTATACTAATATATATGTATGCAGAGAGGCTGTCAAGCATAGTGGGATACATCACAGATTTAGATAGTTCACAACGCGTTAAGCGAGGATAAAAGTACCTACTTCACACTATTTTCCGAGCTGATCAACAGGCACATTATACTAAACTGGAGCCTTTTTTATATATGCAGTCGTGATACGTGCATAATTTAGTTATAGCATGGCCTACTATTACAAGTGCACTTACATAGATGCGCGTACAGACAGACATTAGCCTACAAATGTGACCACAACATGCCAGTCTTATCTTTTTTTTCTTTTTAGTGTAGAAAAATATATTCTTTTCCAGCTAAAGTAATTAACCAAGCCAAGCCAGCAGTCGAGAAAAGCGCAAAAAACCCTAGAGATATCTTACGATCTTCTAGAGAGGCCTTTTGTCTCATTCTATGAAATCGCTCTAGCTTGGGCACCAACACAGTGTTCTAGAACGTGACACACAGACACGTCTATTTTCAGCCAAGGTAACTCTGGTAACTAGAAGTCTTGGTTCTGCTTTCCTCTCCTCTCAAGTGATAGAGTTTACTTGTATCAAATCTAGAACTATGCTTAGATAATTCATGTTGATTTCATAGTGGCTTCCCTCTTTTATTATTTCCTTTGGTCTCTAGCTTTCATCATCTCAAGAAGAACGGGGCAAACAATACGCTCAGTCCCGCTGAGGGATGAGATAACTGTACCAATTTCTGGTAATGACCATGCTATACAATTTGTCTGCTTAGCCAACTGCGTCTTGTCTCTTTTCTTTTCCCTTCAAACCGCAAAGTTCCCCATGTAATGAACCTCTATATAGTTGGACTTGGCTCTGGGAATAACGCCATCAACGGATATAAAAGAAAGCCAAGACCAAAATCTGTGTTTTAGCGGTATAGCACGAAAATTCTATGGTAAACCTGGGTCTGGCTAAGAACATCAACAACAAACGCGTTTGAAGGTTAAAATAATAGTCGATGGTATATCGTTATTATTCTTCTACCATAGTATTAGAGAACATATATGTAAGCATTATACTCGCATATGATGTATGTACATACATGTTTATTAATGTTATCTATGATGTATATATTTCATACAGAAAATTGCAACATCACAGGTGAATTCGGGGCTTTTTCAATGCTAAACGCGACTTGTTTTCAGAGAGGAGAACTAAAATTAATAAGCCCTAGAGAACGCGACGTTTTGTTCAAAATAAGAAGATGTTGTTCTTTTCTTTCTTTTTCTATATCTACAAGTCTCCCTTTCTATTGTTCACAGCTACTTGATTACTACTAATCGTCTTCTTAACTTCCAGTGTCTTCTAGTCATTTCTTCCCACGTGTGCCTCTATTCTCGATGGGCCCCCCTGATCGCAGATTTATACTACATATATTCTCTTGGGGCTAATAAACAGAAGTAGGAGGAAACAATTAACATGGCAAGGATACCCTTTAAGCCACACCGTGATAGCCGCCAGAACCCAAAGGAACTTTGGTGGTGAACTAAAAACTGTCTAAATAACGATAATATCAGAACTTGGATTGACCGATTCATTGCCTCTCTTTCACTTATATTCACAATCTTATCTCCCTTCTTTCTCCTGCCAGACCGTTTCTCTATGCCAGTGTGGAGTCGATATATCATCCGGACATTTTGCGGTACAACTGGCATAACCGAGGGCAAGCTTAAGCACATATCTTCAAGCCTCAAATAAGCAATGTTATATTCAAGCCGATCTACAATATTATCAATGAACTGTTAAGTTTTACGTTGTCCCAAGTAATCAAGGAGTGCTTTTTCTGTTTTGTTGAGGTTACTCCAATGAACGGATACGTTTTTTTCTCATCCCTTTGGTAGTAGCTCAACGCCTTCTATGGTTTGCTGGCGTTTTTGTGATACTTGATTTTGGTTCTTTTAGTTCCCTTACATTCACCCATTCGATAAAATAAAAGACATAAAAGTGAACAGGAAGTAAAAAAATGAATCGTCTAGAGGAGTATGCCATTTAGCCTTTTAGGCGTCAACCTTCAAATCTCCATATACAAATTATCAACCAGGCCCGAAGTGCTGTTAGGTAACTCCACTGTTTTTTTCTCTACCTTGCCTTGTTACTCAAAAATTCCTTGCTCTGCTTCCACCACGTTTATCATTGCCCTTATCAATACGATCAAAGGTGAATAGTTCCGGTATTGGTTACGTTATGCCGTTCATCTCATTATGGAGAATGTAATTTGTCTATTTTTCTTCTTCTTTTTTTCTTTCCATGTAATTTATCGTGCCGTGATTCGTAATGCCACTACTAAATATCGATCCTACTGTGACCCATCCAACTATAGTAAAATACATAGCTTACCAACATTGGCTAATGCTGAGGGGTTTATAATGTGATGAGAGGGTTAAGGGCGCTTCCAGATATTTTCTATCGCCGTACTAGGAATAATAAATGATATGAGGCTCATAATATTCTATAACTCCTTCTTCCGTGGGTATTTTTGTAGTCACAATTCAAACTAAATTTCCATTTGTGTGACGACAAGGACACGCCGGTGACTTGCGGATAACCCTAGCAAATCGAAGTGCATATAAATCACTATATTTTCTTATTTTGGCCTGGAAACGTTCTAGTATTTACGCAGAACCCTTGTTTTGTTAAAGTGCTTTCGTGATTCGAAGAGCGGCTCGTCATATCACAAGTATCTTCGGTGTATCGAAGGGCGTCATTACTTGTATTATTATGTACATATATATATTTTTTTTTCTAAATAATGATAGTGGGTTAGGCCACGCCCCATCGACCACAAAGGGATAGGACCACCTGATAGTTCCTTTCGAAAGAGAAGACTAATATAGTGGAAATAATAAGATAAAGAGACTGGAAATCTAGTATATCGGCCCATTTCACAAGAAAAGAGTTGCATTTCAAACACACATGCATACATTAATGTGATAAGATTCTTACGAATAATTCTCTCTTTCCTTTTCTCAAGCTAGACTTCCTAGCGTTTCATGGAAATTCGCGTCACATAAATTCACATATGCATGTAAAAAGATATATTGTTGTTTGGCTCTCGGGGTTCGGGGCAAAACAACCCACTCGATGTTAACGGACCGGCTACAAAATATAGGAATAGACAAACTAACCAAAAAAGGTATAGAAATCTCTATACTTGAAACAACTTAGACTGACAGCATGGAAATTGATATATTTAGGCTGAAAAAGGCTTGGCTAGTAGTTTTTTTTTTGTAATCATGTACATATATAAAGTTGTAGTAATTTGCCATACATAGATCTGTGATAGCCTAACTTGAGCTGAAGTTGTCAAAAGCTGAAAAAGGCAACCAGACTTTTTCCCATCCAATTCTTCCTTCCTATATAACAGAAGCTGATAAAACACAATTGTTATGTTACAAGATGTAAATATGGCCATTTAATCCTATTCTTTCCTTGTTAATGTAATGTATGTTTATAGTCTAGATTAGCTAGTGAGTTTCCTTTCTTAAGTCTCAATATGAATATAAATTGTAGTTAGTTATACCAAACAGGGTCTTTGTTTTACAACAAAAACCGGCTTTGTTGTTCTTGATTTCTAGCTTTGGGCTAAGTGCATTTTAGTGAAAGCAAGACAGGAGAGATATACTCCATTTTTCTCCCTTGTAATTGTGTGTTCCCACCTTAGACAACCGTAGAGGACACAGACTTTGAGGAAGCGTATCTTGCGGTGATAAATTGAAAACCATGGCTCTCGGGAGTATCAACTACAGGCTATACAGCTCCGTAGAGGATGACTTGGGAGACCGGCGATCACAAAAGGTGTAGAGAAAAGGGGGCGGTCATCGGTGAGAACAGAGAGAGAGAGGGGAAAAGTCGGTCTCAGGGCCTCACAACTCGATGCATCATGAGAGACAGAAGTCAAAAATGATAAAAGAATGGACAGCGACATTGATGATATGGGCTGGTCGCTCTTAAACCCACGACGAAGGGGGAGGCACCATGAACTCAAAGGTACCCGACAAAATGCATGTAATATAAGTAAAGTATCAAGCCCTTGTAGAAGACGAATGACCTAGAGCTTATTATTCTCTGCATGGTATGCAACTAGTTTTCTGTGTCATGAAGTACAGCGAACTACCATAAGCAATTGTATCTAGAAAAGTATATGTCAATAGATAAGTAAATGTCACATATGATCCCACTACGTATCTAAATCAAGAGCACGATAATATATAGTCCGCTATATCTCGTAGGAAGAAGCCCAGAAAAGCCTTTATATATATATATTGCACTTAAGCTCATGAGACTAGTTATATCGGCTCAGATACACAACTTAGTTCTCTACATTCGATAGCAAGTTTGGTTGTTGAAGTGCTTTTGTTTAAGAACATCTTCGTCTGACATAACGTAGCCCTAGCTATTTCACATAACCCTGCTTTTCACCAAACCTACCTTAGAAAGAAGAGAAGAGTAAGAAAGAAATTGACCATCCGCATACAGATTCCCGTCCCGGCTTATGTTGTTTCCTATTCTTCGTATTCCTTTTTGAGAACCGTCTTGACTCCCTTGCTTTTGATCTCACACAATGACACTCACTAATAATACGGAGATATATATAACTTATAACTACTTAGTTAATACAATCCTGAAAATATTAATGTCTCGTTCACTCTAGCCTCTGTCCTAGCTTTCGACCTGCAGTTCTCACCAATATAGCTCCGTCTAGCCCCCTAGATTTAGAGCGATTATAAAAAAGAATAAAAAAATCAGAAACATAATAATCAAGAAAAGGTTTTAACGTGCTCTTTTCAAGCACAAAGAAAAGAAACTAACAAGTCAAAATTCCCCTCTCCTCTCCTGTGAGCTACCTTTACTTTCTCCCCTTGCGTTCTTTGAATATGATAAATTTAAGACCAATATGATAATAATAATAAGATACCCCCTCCCCTCCCCCCCGAAGAAAACGATCGGATCTTAAGCCTAAGACCCAGCGAAATCCTGCCCGTCTATGTATCCATTGCGGCTGCTTACATGCGTTATTTGTCTATGGTAACTGAATTATATGAAATTGGGCCAGAGGATTGATATGTATATAAGAAAAACATACAAAGGTATTGGCGTGTAGTTACAAGTATTTGTTATTATAGCTATTGTGCAAACTTACATAATGACAATGTCCAAGCAACACAAAGTGAGAGTAACCAGAAAATAGAACATATTAGTGCAAAAACCGATGAGACCCCACGCCGCCGTTACGCTTCCTCCCCGCTTACACTTTAAGACAGGGAGCTTTCTAATGAATAATTAGTATGTACAGGTGGTTAGACAGGCCATAGCTATGTAGTAACGTACAGGCATGTCATAATACATGTATGTATATGGTTGTGTCATTGTGGTTATTGGGTTGCTGAGCCATTGTTACGCACGTATACAAACAATAATTAACGGAGTAATACTAAATAAGTATGTACTTGCCAATCAACAAACACAAGCCAACCCAAAGGCGAGAAGAGGAAGAAGGGATTTGATAATACCATATTTGGCATTTTGTCATTTCTTAATCCGAACAAACTCTTAGTGTACGCACGTACATAAGCTGGATCGTCTAAGATCGATGTGGGATTTTTTGCTCTTCTTTTCTTACTGTTTGTGTTGTTTTTCTGAATGTGGTTGTAGCAGGCGAGATTTTGTGTGTTATAGGAGGAGTCTAGAATGAATAAAGTAGGTAGCTTTGACGAGAAACCCAGTCAGGCGAAATAACGGACCATATTTCTAGTTTTGGCTCGTTTACTTTTCTATTGCGAGCCTATACATTCTTAATATCGTGTGATTTGCTACTTTGATTGGGGTTTTATGGTGATTCTTTCTAGTGAAACCAAGAACTTATCTGTATAAAGAGAAAGAGTCCATGCAGGAAAGAAAAAAAGAAAGAAAAAAAAAAAAAAACAGAAATATATCAGCAGAAGGTAACTATTCACGGGTAGGATTGTATAGATTAGTGGGTATCCCAGGCTATTTGGAGCTTAACTATCAACAGTTAGCTCTTTTCTTGACGTCCACAAAATTCTCGTGGTTGTGCTGTAAAGATACATGTATATTCGGAATATTAGCCCATTATTTACTCTTTGGCCCTTCGTCAAGTTGACATATCACATTAGTTTCTAGTGGGCTAGACAAAACTAGACAAAAGAAAAAAGAGATATATGATTGAGGCTATGATCTTCTCCGCTCTACCATGACATGATGATGCTAAAGTGGACATATCAGGATTCGTCAGACAATGAGAGTATTTTGGGTCTGTCCTGCAAACGCGCTGTAACAAACATAGTAGTAGCACTAGTAGAATGCAGTGGGAACGGGCTATATCATAGAGACAAAGATGATTCGGATTGGGAGTTTGACATGGCTAGCCTATATGTAGTCGGCCATCTATCAATGTTGCTCTCAAAGCCTGGTTATAGGAATTTCTTGCGATATAGCACTTGTTTTTTTTTTCTCTATCAGATACAAGTGCCTGAAAAACGGACAAGGTAGGAAATTGCGGTACGCCTCGAAGAATTTATCTTGTTATTGACTTTGTTCATAGCTTGATCAACATCTCTGTTTAGGTACTAATGAATTGGCCTTGAGATGTGTTTCAAGGAAGAATAAATACTTCGTTAGCAGCCTTTGTGTGCATGAAAACTACACACTTTCTCAATGCAATGTTCTCAATTAGTAAGTTTTTTCTTAGTAACTTTCCATTCACCTACAAAATAGTAGAGTAGTAGTTTTAGTCCTCCATCTTTTTTTATATCCACCCACCCCCCACCCCCCCCTCTGTTTCTCTTCTATCATTTTCTTTGGTCAGCCGTTGCCACAAAAGTTGGAAATGTTGGCCGCAGACGCGTGATTTAATGTCCTCGAAAGGCTCAGAATGTCTGTCTTGTCTGCCCTTTTCTTTCTTGTCCTTGATTTTTCTCCTCTTCTAATAGTGGGTTCCCTAGATAATACAAGCCTGCCTAGGCTTCGGCCAGTTTCCCATCTAGAGGACTTGCATTTCTAGCTTATCTAGGTTGTACTCGAAGCTGTGTTATATTATATTAGTAATGATAGTTATTTCGAACTTGTAAACTATCACTTCTCTACCTGAAGACTTTTCACAGGTGTAGCATTTGTTCTGTTCTGTATCAACTGACAGGCTGGCTACCTGGATTAAAGTAGGCTTTTGACAGACATCCCTTTTTTACATTCCATTCTGGTCTCTTTGTCCCTCCAGGGTTGTGTCAGCCAGCTGTCTTTTTTCTTGAACCAGTACCTTTTACCAAGTGTCGGATTTATATTTCTTGTAAAGAAAATCAGGAAAATCTACATAGGTAGGAATATGTTGAAAGGATCAACTCGTGCGGGAAAGACCCTGAAATACAAAAGTTAAGTATGTAAGTTGTAGTTACATATCTTGAAAGAGATTTCTGTGACGTATGTTTGGGTTCACCGACTCGCGTCTTCCTCCATGTATACAACGCATAGAATAGGCGATGATACCTTCCTATAAGTTACATTATAGCTACTACTCAACGTGCATGAAAAGGTGATGTTCTAGCAGTGACATCAAAATAGCTAAGTAAGTATATGTAAACCGAAAGGGAAAAGATAGCATTTTACAAGTTGTAGTCGCAGTGTAGGAATGGGATGGCTTTGTTCTGAATTTGTTTTCACTAGCCTGACCGCCCAAGGCTTGAATTTTCTAGGTCACCTTCTTTCACGCACAAATGGGTTCCTAAGAAACAAGGGCAAGCCATATCTTGGCATGAGAAAGCCTGACCGGTTGATTGGGGGGGGGGGGGGGGGGTTAGATAAAAGATCAGTGACGTTACGGTATATTCAAATATCAGGTAGCGAGAACTCACGGCCGTTCTCTTTGCAGGACGAGTAAGAAAATAAATAGTTAAGGCGTGGCAGAAATAGGACTTGATGCGAAGACAAAGTCTAGATCTGCATGTCCTCTAGTATCTATTTGCATTTACTGTATTATATTACGCGGTCTGTATATTCTATAACACATCTCACTTACCCCTCAACTACCAAAGAGAAGATTGTGTATCAGTATGTATGTAGAGTATCATTATATTCTAATCACATATAATTATCTGTAGGTAGTAAACCACGTCATTATAATATCAATGATAACCGTTTTTAGAGGTCTGGACGCAATGTTTTTCAGGCTATATCCGTACTATAGTTCTTGTTCACCCGCATGAATCCGATAAAAAAAAAAGAGACAATAAAGCAAGGAGATATCAAGGCTTCAAGAGTTACACCGCACTCACCATGGTTCTTATGTCATGGTCACCGATTTCCGACCAAGCGTTTCCATTATGCGTTAAAAACGACAAAGAAACGATGTCATGTGGGCTACGATGATAAACAATAGCCAAAGCACATGCATTGTCGTGATATTATAACGGGGCATGATATTGTTATGTTATAGGGCAGGGCGTTCATCATAGCCGATGATTAGTTGGCACAACCGATTGCCAGGGCTGACGAGCGTCGTAACCCTAGTCACTGACGAGATTTGATATAGCGATGATATGGAGGGATGGGTGAGCCTAAGAAGTAGTTTTTTTTCAAGTGATCCGTTTCTCTCATGCATTTAGGAATAATAGTAGCAACATGTTTCGACGAAAGAAAAAAAACACGATATGATGCATGAGTCCCAGCTGCAAAATGAACTCGTTTTATACCCTAAGCTAGAGAGCTATATTGCTACTGTGGTACGTCCTGCGACATCATTTCTCAGCTGCGGCCCACTAGAAGCTCTCAGCTCGTCCCCATAATAATATGGGTTTAGCTTCCAAATATTCATCACGGTGCCCTTTCAGGTGAGTCGGCCACCTGAAGAAAAACACATTGTGCTCTGTACTGTGCATTACAGCTGTAAACCCAATAATGAGGAAAAAAATAAAAGTTACCAGGCTCTTTCAGCTTACGGGCTGAACTCGGGACGGTCCCCTATCTACCGTAAGTTCAGAACAAGATGTATAATAATCGAGGAGACAAAATCTCAGAATAGCCTGCAGTTTAGACTTCTTCCGCTGCCAGCTGGAGTCCGGCTCTCAGCTTCGATTCTCCATCAACTCCCAGTGCAACACGAAACGAAACTATGGGATTCTATCAAGGACACCATCCAGTAAGCTGAAAAAAATACAGTGTGGAAAAGCACACAAGGAATGACCACTAAAAGCCATAAACGTTAACCCTGCTCCACTAGTTAACCCTTCTCAATGCTTTAGATTTTGTCTGTTGCTCTTTTTCTCACGCTAACTCTATTCTTCACTAGTAGCTTCTAGCCTATTCCTATCTTTTTGATGGAATGTCCTAGTAGAATTACTATGCAAAAAAGTTAGCTATTGAAGAAAATGCCATGAAGACAAAAGCCTGCTTGTTCCTGGAACTAGTGGCTTTTCAGGAGTCGATAATACCAAAGCTATGGGAGGTCTACATATATTACATGTATAATTATGTACATAATATGTATGAAGCCTGTAATATGTATAGCTGTAGGGGGGCAGAGGAGAAAGTATACATGTATATCGATGATTCACGTTTGTTTGTAGTCTAGTGAACGTCCAAGATATTGCTTTGTGTGGTAAACAAGCTTGCATTGCGTTATTCTTTATTTCCATACCTTGCGCTATCTTCTGCTTGTCCTTGGATTTTGCAGGAGATGTGATCGACATGAAAACAACCGCAATAAGACAAGGTGCATAATGAGAGCTCGCACAATATAAAGTGAAAGAGGTGACATCCCCTCTCTTCCTTCTCCTGCTCCTCGGAATCTCACGAAGTACATGTATACAAAACTGACAAAGTCAGGCGTTCAGAAATCTCTTTCTGCTCTCTCATGGTATAATAAAGATTTATCGAAACCGGGGTTGATCCGCTAGAAGAATTACCACGACCAGGCCTGCCAGATCCTTAGCCTAGGCTTGTTTATCTGTATAACTACTTGCCCTGTTCCTTCGCTAGTCACTAACAAGAGCCACTCCGAGTGCAACATTCCGCTACTATGGCTCAGAGCACTGCTGCCTACTTGCTTGATCATAGTGAGTAAGTACACACATATATCAGGTAGACAGCAGGTAGATAGTAGGTAGCATCTTCGTTCTTTTGGGGACTTGACTACACACAAATTATATATTTAGAACATGGATATATTGTTCTGTTTCGTCTATTCCATGAGATCTTAGGGTCGCAATGGCAACAGCAAATCTCTGCATTTACCAGAGAGCGTTTATTTTTCTCATATCTTCTCATTCTTGTTTTGTTCGTGATTTGTCGTTTTACGAGCACAGACTGACCTCGAAAGGAGCATACATCATCAATATGTTGGACTCTCGAAAAGACAGTAATATTCTTCACTTGCCCCCTTTTTATATCAACACACATCAAAATGGTACAAACAATGAAGCGTTATACAGATACATATATATCTGTAGGTACGACTACATAAACATATTCTACTGGATGGACACGGATAACACGGCACGTAAAGTACTTGGCTTCTAATGCCGGTCGACTTGCACAGACGAGTTATGGCCCTCTGCGCGCTTCTCCAAAGAAAGTGTGGCGTGCCTCTGAATACGGAGCTTCTGATTTGATCATTAAACCGTGATATTATTATCCTGACCAGAGAAACAGTAACAAAGTTTTTGGCATGCTGTAATATAACCTGCTTATGTCAACGCGGTCGACACCTGCTGACCATTTTTCTTGGATAACTTGATACTTATCGAGATTATTTACACGCGATGCATGACTTAGCTATATGCAAATCACCATTAACACCCACGGCGATCAAAAAGGCCATGCAGAAAGCGCGGCACTGGTCAAAAAATGGATGGAATATATCGACACTAGTACATACATGTTTTTTCCACTTGGAAAAGAACAGGGCGCGGCGACAAGAATAGAGAAAGATGAAGAACCAGAAATAAGGATCCCAGTTCACTGCTAAACTGTATAGTACCTGGCTAATGATCAACATAAACCAACATACGACACTCATGCCCCCCCTGTTTATAAAGCAGAGGATGATAATCTAACTTTACCATTTCTGGTAGCATCATCTTCTGTTTTCCTATATACCGCGTTTCCCACAGAGCGTTTCTAAAAACTAACATTTATATAGCCTATCATAACCTGTATTTCTGGCAGTGGATCGCGTCTCTTTAGTACTAGGATATCCCAGTCAACGACATAACAACACTGAGAAAGAAAAAAAAAGAAATAAGATCGAAGATCCCTACTGGTGAACGCCCTGAATCATACCACTGATAATTACTATGTAACTAGCCTTATAACATTCAAATTTAGGAAGGGGAGGAGAAGTATGTATCTGTATAAGGAAAAGGATATATATAAACTTTAAGTCACTAGCTAAATACGATAAAAATGCCACAGCTATGAAGCATGTGATGATATCCTTGTTTATCTACGGCCGTGGGAACTAAGACACCCCCGAATCTCTTCAGGTACTCGGATTCAATAGCCATTGATAGATAGTACAAGCATGGGTGAAGAAGGGTGAATGTGGGGGGGGCGACATTGACCAGGATCAACCGGACGCAAAGACAGTAGGTCGGGATTAAAGTATTACTGCTTCACTAAATCTTATTGGGTCTAGTACGACAAGAGCTATGTAGGAGGAGAGGCAAAGTGATGGACTCAAACTTTGTGCCGCTGATTTCTTGATGAGATATCCTCAATTTATGTGTTCATATATTATTCCATTGATAGGTCTCTGTATTTATTTGAGCAAGACTCTACAATAACTTGCATATATATGATATAGATCAATAATTGTCCCAAAAATCACACTTCATACAAGAACTAAAAACTTATTCAGACCAAATGCCAAGTGTTCACAGACATACCAGGGCAAGAGATGTCCTCTGACAACAATGTATTAGCCTGGGGCTCAGTACTAACAGCCAATACGCCAGCTAGGTATTCTTCAATTACTAATATAAAACTCTCTCTTTTCATCTCTTGATAACTGACTAAATGGTAGAAGAATCAGCAAGACAGTGAAAAACACATAACAAACTAGCCGTCTCCGAACACGAAGCCAAGAAACATTTCTTGATAGCTTGCTGCACTTTATTCCCTGATATGGAGGTGGACGAAGCGTCTACAGAAGGCCCGACAATGTGTTTTGACACGTCGGTGATGGTGCTCTCGAAATGGAAAATTATATCTAGGTGTGAGGGCTCTAGCTTCCTCGTTATTTTCTTATCCTCCGCCTCCATTTTAGCCATGGGGAAACGCATATTTTTGAGAATGCTTTGACTCTGGGTAACTTGCTTACGTTGCCCTTATAGGATAGAAAATATTATATATATCAATATTGAGGAAACGGAGATGCATAGGTAGGGATACAAACTCATATTGAACAGAGAAATAACTTGGACTACTGGCATCTAAGTTGAAAACAAGCTATGGAAGATGCTATTTGATACGAAGTAACTTTGCTAGTGTATATATATATATATGTAGTTTGCTTTATAGCGTGTTTGTATCGTGTACATCTTGTTTTCTTATCTTGCCACAACGCCTTGTAGCAAATCGAGGCCCTCGGCATTGATTTATCGAGACACGGGTGTATATGTACAGTGAGCTGAGAAAGAAAGATAGAAAGTATAGTTAAATGCAACATATAACTCTTTTTTTTCTTCAGTTTTTTTGCTGGTTCAGCAAGTGGTTTGACAGTGAAGGGAAATGTCTCACCTTGAAGCAGCCATTTAGACAATAACAAAACCGTAGTGGCTTTTTAGTGCTTCCGGCTTGTGGAATTAACAACAATACCCTGATTCTAGGTAGACCAAAGTCATGTATACATACATATGTATATGTACGTAGTGTGGTAAGGATAAGGGATAGCCTTGTTCAGAGCGCAAGTTGGAAGCTTCAGCATCGGTAGCTACCGTGCATTTGTTTTTGCTTGGTTTATGAT
>RHDR01000718.1:0-15059 GCA_009806295.1 Davidsoniella neocaledoniae
TTCTTTTGTACCTGTTTTGTTATCTCTTTTAATTATATCTACTGTATGCTGTTCATTGTTTCTTTTTGTATTCATCAACCTGTAGTTCATTCTCTCTCTTGTTTAGGTTTGTTTTATTGCCTTAGATTATTCCCACTCATTATCTCTCACCGGCCTTTCTTGTTTTGCGTTTTTTCTCTAGATATCACATGTTATTTCTCAGTTTCTGGTTCCCATTATTCTACAGTCTCTCGTTTATCTCTCCCTTGACTGCTTAAGTTTTATTTTCATTCATGCTATCAGTTACATTCGTCCCCTTAGTATATATATCTCTTGTGTTCATGCTTTGAAGTCCTCTCCATCTGATTCTAGCACTTGCCAAAGATAAATCAGCATTATTCACTTTGTTGACGCTCGTAAGTAAGATGGTGATTTTACAAACTCCGATTTGCTTAGTCACATGGTTTATCTATATAATAAAAATGAAATTCAATTAGTTAGTTAGTATTTTTTCTAATAATATAGATTAATAGATAGGCGTTGTCAACATCTTTTTCTCTCATTTTTGTTAATGCAAGCATATCTTCTTAATATCTAGTATCCGTGGATGACTAATCAAGCATTCTTGCCTAATAGTCTTAGTGTTGTACAAGGAAAAAGGATCATATTAATTTATTTGCTATACGATATTATGTGAAATCCCAGTATCAAGTGTTGACTTGCTTTCTCATATATCAATTATTTGATATCTTTCAAAGTCATGATAGGATCTATATATGTAAAGCAAGAAAGATTAAATTCTGTTATGTAGTTAATGATGCTATATCATGGGTTGGTTCAGGTTTACCAAAATATGCGCTTTTTCTTCCTCTGACCGGTGATATGAGATATCAGAAGTTATACAGGTATACTTATGGATGTCAAACATATATATCTCATCTTGTTTCACAGGAATTTTCATACAAAACGAACGCCCTCTATCTCCACCATGAGATTCATTGAGTTTAATTAACAGCATTTATTCATCAGCGTATTGATTTCCCGATTCACTCGCCTTCGCTATGTCGATTGTCAGCATACTTTCAAACGTTTATATGCCAGGACACTTAACATGAAACCTACGATATCAATATCTGGCAAACAGACATCTTGTTCTTGTTATTCAACTATAGACTATCGCTAGTGACGGTTAGACACAGCACGTATTTTATAATAATGATTAGGTTTCATACTTTTACTACCATGATAATCGTGGTCCATGTGATAACATGAAGAGAACTAGCAAAAATCCTCAAAGAACGACAATACTTCAAGTTGTAATATCAAGCTAAGATGCGCCTCATGCTCGAGAGTGATATTTAAAACGAAGCGTACTATAAATCAAGGTTACAAAGTGAAATGCTTCTATATCTAAACCTCGCGAAGATTGGCATTATGGCTACTCAAAGTACATCTCTAGTTCGTAGGCCGAGATATATTTCTAATATGAATATAGGATGTTTTTTTCCAGGATTCATTTTGATTTATAAAATCTATGATTAATAAATAATCAATCGAGAGTTCTTGTTTGAATCATGATAGTCCATCATACTCCGTCATACTTGTGGCTTTATCCATTCAACTTCTTTAAATCGGACGATAATAAAGTGACTTCCTTCACAGCCTAAGACCAAAAGTATTTGTTTATTAGATATGGATACACGATGATCTTATGCATGATTCTGAGCTTCTACATGTTGTACATCCCATTATGCATGCACATAATGAGCATATAAGTCTTAGATTTAGACTCAGATACCATTACAACCGAAAACAAATGTCGAGGCTTCGAGTTCCTATATCGGTATGCATTAAGCCAAGATAATTACTACAGCCAGGCTAGACCCCAATATTCTTTAAACATGTACGGTACGTGAGGATCATAGAATTTTCCGTATCTCCCCGCTGAGCTACAGCGGTGAGTCAGACACAATCAGATCCAGGATCTTGAAGATTAGGCCCTAGACATGAGTAGTAGAGAACTGAATATAGGACAGATACAAAAGGAGGAAGGAACAGATAACACTAAGCTTAGTTGAGTTCCATTATTGAAGATATTCACACCATGTGGAGTGATGATGTGGCAATGTGTATGTCCAGTATACGCTAATATCTTGATACTCTTTGGGAATACGTATCTCAATGTCTCCCTTTCGTCATCCGTCTGAAATGTGAACGAAACATGCAGCGTTGGTGGATCAAAGCCATTATCTAGACTCAGCTTTGTGTCTTAGATATTTTATAGTGCCGTCTATCGTACTGTACCAACTACTGGTCCTTGTTCCTTATGCTTTATCATAGAGAGATTTACCCAACGTTCCTCTCCCTTTGTCTTTTGTTTCTTTTGTCAGGAAATACTTCTATATGGAATAATATTATAGGCAGATATCGCGTAGAAATCAGCCACACTACAACGGCACGGCAAGACACACGGCTATTGACAAACCGCGAAGCTGAATAGTCGATGATGCACTTGATACACGTTATAGTATCTGCAATTATAGGTAAGACTCTACCACAACTGGTGTTGGCTTGAAATCCATTATCAATAGTCCAAGTTTATGTATCCCATGACTTGCAACTCTTACCCAACTCTACATATCATGCCATACAGGCCGGTAGTCCGTTCCCTCTGATCTTCACCACTTCCGTCACTAATATTTGCATTTTCTTAATTCTCCGTTTCAATAAAGTAACCTGCGGTCACTCTGCCTACATTTCCAAGCTGTTAAGCTACTCCTCTTCCCCCCTCTCCCCTCTCCCCTCCCCCTTCTTATTGCTTCCTCTTGTCCGAAGATGCATTTCACGCCGGAGGATGGTTTTGATAGTAGATCTTGCCAAGACGCCCTCTTGTTCCTGTGATGATACAAGACATGTAATGAGTAAGTGTTTAGACAATAGGCGAATCGATAGCTCAAGCTCATATGTATAATTGTAAGATACTATAGCCCGTCGTGACCACGTATCAGTGTATTCAACTAGTGGTTCCATACTTCATCGCCTTAGACTGCATGTAGTACCACATCTTGTTCATACACAGCATACAAATGATAGTCATGCATTTATATTTCATATTGAACCCTACCCCTCCAAGGTTACGCCACACCCTCCTCTGTATCACGTATTTTATATGATACATCATCGTTGAATTCTTTCCTATTCAACTTCAGGACAGTTTTATCTCGACTTTGAATCCTCGGCAGTCGGAGAACCTAGCTGCGAGCAGAAGAAAAGGTAGATCCTGATATCTCAGCGTCTCAGTATTCCGTAGCCAATGGTTGCAGTGTATGATTCTCATTCTATATGCAAATATTTGCTTTGACCTCTTGTGCAATTGTCTTGGTAGTAGTCAGTATGATATATCGTGTGCTCTAGGTGACGTCTAGTACACAAAGTGAGCCTGATTATCTAGGTTGGGAGAGGGGCGGTCCGGTTCTGGAGTGTGTTGCCGACTACGATGGACTTGGTATTCACAGCTACAGGTGTATTTACATGTGAATGGTCCGTCGAATCATTGTGACATACTATACAATCGGTCTTGTTATATTATCCTTGACATAACTATGTATGAGCTTGAGCCAACATGACACACTTCATAAGATGATTTGTAAAGTATAGTTGTTTCTTTCGAACAATTGATCCCCTCAAAATCCCACAACAGCACTTCCGGATAGACTTGCTAAAGTAGGGCAATGGATATATTGAAATGCTCCTGTCGCATCCCTGGGGCCATCAGAACAAATATATAGGCTCGTGCATCTGGTAAACATATTCGACCTAGAAGCTCAAATCTTATTATGATCCAGAGGTTTTATTATCGACTAGAGGCTATCCCAGTCTCAAAGTGCATACTTAAGATGTGCAATTAAGCTTCACTAGTGGCGATAATCAATGTTGTGCCTCGGATGTATGATATTCTAATTCATTTTCCAATACAGTTCCGTAATAGGATAACCATACGACTTACGATGGAACAAAACTAAGATATCCTGGTAGGCCAATGAATATGCTCCAGTTCGAGAGTGAAGTAGCCTGTGCTACCACATCAGACGGGCCTTAATCTTGTTCTGCAATTCTATTGTTAGTATTTGTTTTCCTGTGAAGATTTCCCTGTCTTGTTGTCTCTATCTGACACATAAGGACAAACCATATGTCCCATGGAACTCATAGCTCTCTAACTCAACCCCATATGGTAATATTCAACGGTACGTCTTAGGCAGTAACCTGAAAGAGACCCAACGTAGTAGCCTAACCTTCTTACTAGTTCTCAATGGGTCGAACACTTGGCCATAGTTTACGAACTAGATTTCCCGTAGGAGAAAATAAGGCTGTGAGGGCTAACCATCTGTATGAATGTAGACTTTCTTTGCCAAGTTGTATATTAGAGTATCAGTCTATAATTACGTTGCCATCTCACGCCATATCAAGAACTAACAAGCGAGCTTCTATACGATATCAGATCCTGCTATAGTCTAACTGATATGCAAGAGTGATATTTCAACCCACTGCAAGTCTAGGATCATTATAGTATACTTCAGCCACACGCCCCGTGGCATTGACGCCGCTGCCTTTTATTTTTGCAGCACTTAACTGTCTGGCGTAAACAGTCACAAATATTTGGTCAACCATGGTTCGTACGGGCAACACAGTGTCGTGTCTCTCGACAAGCCCTAGTCTAGCCTATTACTTGTAGCTAGGGACTGAAGTCTCTGGATGTGTTTCCACTGTGGCCCTACGCTGTAACCAAAAAAGACGCTAATCTTACGATATTGGGAAGGTCCTGAGAGGGCGAGAATTACTTCCTATAGGCATATACATGTATGTCTGTGTTTGTTGTGGTTCTCCAAGCCAGGAACAATGACAGCTTACGGCCGCTTGATCTTTCATCGCATAACGACGAGCCATCTTCGAAAGACCAGGTAGAAGAAGTGGTATCAACATTCTTAACGTAGATGTAATATAGGGTGTGTGTCGGTGCTTTGTGAATTTAGATCTCCGCGAAGTAGTACCCGTTCTCGGTGTTAATAGTGATTAGTCTCCCCAACCTCTTCTCAGACTACGAATCTATGTGATGATATCCATATATGCCGAGATGAAAGCAAGAGCATTATACGCACTATTAGTATAAACTCCCCAAACCATGCCTATAGTAGCGTCCGGTAAAGCATAACACCGAGTGTCTGTCTGTCAAGCACGTAATATAGCTCTATAGCGCCCTCGTAGGCTACAGCCCAGGATTGAGATTCACCAGTCCTTCGAGGGCTGCTACTCTATGCTCGCCCAATAAATAGCCGGCTCGGTATGTCCCGGGGCCGATCTAACCCCTAGCATACGATTGCCAGATATGAAAGCCGAACACCAGGCACTGTTGCTTTATTGTCTTCCAAGCGGACGTGCTTTTTTAAGGTGCCTGGACACCGATCCTGCCGGAATATTCAGCGTCTCAATATTTCCATTCGAACCATGGCCGTCGAACGCCGTGATCACGGCCCAATTGGACATTTTGCCTCTGTTTGGATTGCAAATAGTATACTGGAATGTTTTTCGGACGAAAGGATATTTCAGACTTTAAGTGGCTGGCCTGGTATCTAGCTTTCACATCAAAAGAATAAAAGAACGAAGACGCCGAGATACATGGTTTAAGTCTGGTTCACAGAATCACCTTAATAAGATGCGCGTTTAAGACCAACACATAACGTCTCTATTAGCGATCGCTTCGACTAGTCTGTCTAGGCCTATAGTTGCCCACGTTCGATATCATGAGACGTATATGTAGCAGTTGCCAATATGATATCATGTAATGTAATTGCTGTGGGGTGTTGGAGAAAAATAGTCGGCTATCGACAATTTTTGTTTCTTCTTTTCTTTTTTTATTCATCCTACGGTTCAGCCAGCTCAGGGTCTTGTTAGCTGGTCAAGAACAAAATGCTCGACAACCTTCCCCTTTCATACACTTTTCTTCGCTTCTGCACTATAATGCTCGGCAGCTCCGTTTTTACCTCATTGTTTGTCGGACGCCGCCATGACAAGAAGAAGCTGGGCCAAGCAAATAGAACATCATGGCACCATGCCACCTTTTTTTCTTTCAGCACATAGTTTGTAGACTGGAAAATTATAGCCTATGTAGTATAAGCCCTGTCTGTTCTCCAGAATATATTAATAGATCAAAATGAAATAAAGCCGCGATCAAGTGACGATAAAATAGATCCAGGCGAAGCCAAGTCAGCCAGTGTCCAGCAACTAGCAAAAGAAAGCACAAAGCAGTGTCTCATTTTAATTATACCAGGCGTCAAGGCCTGGTATACAATGTTTGCTAATATTGCCGCTACATATTACTCTAATTCTAACCACACGTCAGTCTCTAGTGATTTGTCACGGGCTGTTACTCTCGACTGGTCAAGGCACTTGTTGGTCTAGATGGTTTCCAGTCCAATACAGTCTTGTTGTGTTTATTGGCTATGTTATACTACTTTCCAACATGTTTTAGTTGCAACACGCTATGGAAGAATAGGTCAAGTGCGTTCTTGTAGCCGGCATCCATCTAAGATGTCAATTCCTAAAACACACGCTTTGTCTATCGTGACCCAAATGTCAACTAGCACTGCATTCTGTATTCCTTATCAGTGATCTCACTTAAATATAGTGTCTGCAGGTCATGTTTCTGTTGTCAGTGTCAACCAAGTCAGATCTGAACCACTCGACACCATATATTTGCCGTAGGTACATACATACGTACAGAAAACAGCGCATACATACTACCAGTCTAGTTTTCTTCATGTGTCCCAGGGCGTAGCAAAATCTGCGCTTTGTCAAGTACCATTTCTGGTTTTAGGATCAGCGGCAGATGAAGTGCTTCCGTACCAAGAAATCAAACCTGGCTAGTTTATCTTATCTTTGTCCAACTAACATTGATTTCCAATATTGATATTAGAATATACGTATAACACCAATATGCTTCTAAAGTCTATCGATACTTTGTCATCACTAGAGCTCGGGCCCTGGTCGTATCGTATTTTGCGTATAAGCATGTATAATATCTTGAGTCGCTGTATAGAACATGAATGTTAAGTACATCTGTTACGCAGTAATATATCATGGCCAAAATTATACACATGAGTAGTGATAACTAACCATATCTTAAAACAGCTTCTAAACAATAACAACAGACAATCAAAACAGTAAACACTTTCTTTGTATTTGTGTTGAGGCTCAGATATGCTTGTCATACGAAATGCCTCACCTTGAGCCATAATTCTCCGATGCTAAGTTTGTTAACAAAGCATAGATGTAAACATAAAAATTATTTGTATTATGTTTTTCTAGGGCTTACACGGCCCGGAGATATAGTTTTTCCGCTGCTCCCCTCTCGGTTGTGGTTACTTTATGGCCTGACATATAGAAGAAGCCATCATCTTGATTATCTTGAGGATATATATGTGACAGCAATAGTGTATCAACTTCAACAAGACATAGGTAATGGTATCGCTATCCCATAGTGCTATGTTATTGTCAGTTTCAGAGTTGCCATGCTCAACGCCAGCATATCGAGAATTCCGGGTTTGATGCGCATCTTGACTCGTGATCACCATGCTTCCGCTTTCCGTATTGCTACTTCTGTTGCTCAATGTAAGCTTGGACATCAAAATACGCACATATGTACACCAGTAGCTACATCAAATATTCCCTACCTACCTAATTCCAAGATATACCATCGCTTGTTGAAAAAAAAAAAAGGCTCTTCAACCTAAAACGTCAATGCTCCTTGCCTTATATCCTCTACCTTGAAGTTTGAAGTAAACTCGCTTCTATCACGTCACCCCTTGATTCTCTATTATTCATAGCAAGAAAACAAAAAAGCAAGGCAAAACAGGCCTCTCGGATTCAATCACATGCTAGACTAATATCACGTGTGCTTTTCCGTCGCCACTATAAACGATGCTCCTCATGGATATCACAACTTGTAATCTCTATTTATCAAACATTTTCATAAGTAAAATAGTGGAAACATAGCCGAGAATACTGGCACACTTTCTAGCGAGTATTAAGAGTTTCACTGCGCCTCTTTGTATGTCTGCCTCTATTTTGCCAACCTAAGAGTCTGAGGTTCTCCATGGTTTTTCTACTCACATTTTACCCACTTATTAAAAATAAAACAATTCGACCTAACAAAGTTAAACCACCACTTAATATACATTATTTTCAGTAGGGTTATATATGTATTATTAGGGTATAATATAGCTACGCCCCCGTTTTGCGGGAAGACGCAACCAGTAACAGCCTAAGGTAAAACTTTGTGACAACGAAGAAAAGGGAAAAGAACAACACATAGCAAAAGGAACTTAAAGCCCCAAGGAAAAAGATTAAGCACTGAAAAATGTACCGCAAGTCAACTAAAAGCCACAACGCCTACATTAACATTGGAGGTAAATTAGAGTCACCAGAGCTAGATTAGGAGTCAAGAAGATATATTTCAACGAAAATGAATAAAAAGCACTTACTAAAGTCTCTTTTCTAGGCCATGGGGTGATATTACTTGATAATTTTGTCTAATGTCTACTGTAGAATTGTAAGGTAAAAGGGTTTATCATAGCGAATATCAATATCTACTTAGTAGTTAGTGTAGTTAGGAATTAAAACCAATGAAAACGCTAAGTCAATGATCAAGAAGTAGCAAAAAGAGGAAGTGGTTATTATATCCCATGTCAATATATGCCTATTAGTTAGTTCTTGATCTCTTCTAAGTTGAGGTTGAAGTCCAATATCTTGATATCAACCACAGTACTATAATCAGAATACAGATACAAATCGTGGTAGGAGGTACTTATCGTAGGAATTGTGGAAATATGAGAAAGAGTCATTGATCCTCCAGTTATCACTAATATACTTTCCCAATTCTTTTCCTTCATTCCATATGTAAAAAAGAATAACTAGATTACAAAGAGAGTACAATGTAGTTACAAATAGAGTGTTTAGTTGGATACTGTAGTAGGGGCTGTGATCCGTACTACTCTACTACTTCACCGAGAAAAACACCAACATGTCTGAGTCTTTAGTAATATACATATGTATGCACATACTGGTAGTCCCTGCACACTAAGGGATCATCACTACATTTCATAGCTTTTTCCTCTAACTGTCTGTTTAGAGGAAGTAAATTTTACAAAATTACTTCCTCTATCCAATAATGTTTTCGTTGGGCTAAGATGTATCCTGACCAAAGTGAAAGATTTGATATCCTTCTAAGCATGAGACACATCAAGACAGAAAAGATAGGTATCTTAACTTACAATCTTATGGCAATAACATGATAGTCATGTTCTTTACAATGTTGGCCAAGTGCCTTTCTTCAGAACTATCCTTTTTATAGCTTAGATTACTTTAGAATCAGACATAGACTTATGTATTTCAAAAAGAAAGACCAACTGTCATGGACCATCCCACCTCAATAGGCAGAGGATAATACATAACAGTTAGAGGCCTACTGCTGACTGCAATGAAGACTGAAAATGATTGCACTTGACTTATAAGTGTATTTCAATTTTCCTTCTTAGATTTTGACGATTCTTAGTTAATGTAGGAAAGTGAGTGTAGAAATTGCAGAAATCTAGAACAACTCACAGTGGTCGTGTTCAGGTTCGGCTGGAGTTTTTTGATGTTTTTTTGGTGTACCCCCCCCCTGCTAAGCTACTCACTTTCAAATTGGCCATTTAGCTTGTGGTTACGGAGCAATGCCTGTATTACATGTATTCAAGTGTTTTCAACTTTTTATTATCTTTATCCAACTATTGTCTAACTGTAACTAGATGTTCACTTCAAGTCTTATGGTA
Source organism: Davidsoniella neocaledoniae (assembly GCA_009806295.1). NCBI lineage: Eukaryota > Fungi > Ascomycota > Sordariomycetes > Microascales > Ceratocystidaceae > Davidsoniella > Davidsoniella neocaledoniae. The sequence goes on from RHDR01000718.1 coordinate 9,846, forward strand.
ATCTCATCCAGCTTAAAACTACATTTATGTTAACTATTATTACATATTGGTAAGATACACTGATACCCATGTTCCAGAGAATACAATATCTTATGTAGAAGGTTAACTACCGTTTTCATATTTTCTGGTAATATTTGTGGACTATATGGTGGCTATGAAATATGTTTTATAACTAAATCAGTTATAAGATCACAAAACGAGTAGTAGCAAGGCCTATACTTTCTCACATGTGGTGGTCAATGCCCTATATTTGCTTAGCTCTTGTTTTGGGTTTGGATAAGACTGAGAAGATTCAACTCGCCTAGCCGTGATTGCCAAATCTGATGCAGCTTTGTAATCAGCATTGTCATCTAAGAAAAAGATAGTCAATAAAATCTGTCTAATCGGCAAGTTTGGACGACGAACTTCCGGCTCATAAGCTCAAACATATCGTCTTATTATTTCTCAATATGTCTCCCTTTGTCTCTTTTATCGCTTTTTATTTCAATTAGTTTGAAAACGAACAAAAAAATAAGAATATTTGACATATTTCAGCACGAGCAATATTTGCCTGGTTCAGCAACATTCGATAATTTCTTTTCTTTTTCTATGTGGACATTCCACTAACCTGGTATTCTTAAGTACATAGTGTTGAGATAACTATTATACATGTACTAAAAAAATGGTGCCACCAAACTAACCTGTCCCTTACGACTAGTCCCAAGCCACAATTTGAATATACACTTCCTGCATATTTCTAGCAAAGCTACTATGATTAATGCCGGAGCTAAAACTAACAATAGACATAAAATTCATATCCAAGTACCGCCTACTAGTAGGACATGAAGTCGGAAATCTTTCATATCCCAAGTTCCGAGCTTCCCCTTGCAAAACCTAGCTTCAGCTCGTCGACAAAGCCCACCTCCTACATTCTCACCGTAGTGATGTCCGTCTAGTGCGTGCTAGTTTGTATTCACTAGTGTCTATTTTCTTCTTTATGTTATTGTGATTATTTATTTTTTTCTGTAAACACGTATGTATACATAGCTATAAGTAAAGGTTTTTTTTTTTCGGGGAATTCCTGCCTATGCACAATATACGCCATTATATGAATTGGGAAACTACGAAATAAATGAAATCGTACTGGCTGCTAGGCCAATATTGGCTAGACCAAATCCATCGTTTCGTGAGAAATCCACAGCCAGCCCAAGGCAAAAGACTGAAGAAAATTTAGTTGTATAACAATATGTTTGCTCGATATGTTGAGCAACCACAAGTTTAGCCTGCTTCAACGTTTGATTTTCCAAATGACACCATTTGCTACCGCCACATTTTAATTTGTATACTCAGACAGGATCATGCTGAATAACTACTACACAGATAAACCTATCCTAATCATACCGCACACAAATGATTAGGGCAAGCCAGAGGCATCATTCGGTGACATATAAATATATGTTATTAGACTTAGATCAGAAGCTAGAAATGAATATATTAAGCAACGTTATAAATTCTCTCCGTAAGCACAACACGTTAAACATGGAAAGCTAAACCAACTAGTAGAATAAATAGAGTCTATCATTACGGCATGCACACTCGTGCCACGCCCCACAATATTATTATTGATGTGATTAATATTATGGGCGTGCACGAGTATACTCTGTTCAAGAGTGTTTTCCTATGGCTTGTGATAACAATGCTGTAAATCTGATAACGCAGCTGTACCCGTAGCTCATGCATAGAAATTGCCAGACTAGAGAAGAGGGCTACAATTTCTTTCTTCTTATACCTATAGCAGTAAAGACATCATAACTGGAATATTTGCAGCAAATACTTGTGTAGATATATCAAACTTCATGCAAAGCCTCTTAGCCACGATAAATATCAATAGAAAGTCCTCAATGTAGCCTATTTACCTTACACTCTTTTTAGTAAAAAAAAAAAAGGAAAATAATTAATACATTGACCGGTGTAAAACATGAGTCTTTCCCATCCAGAGCTGACATGTCGTTGTGAAGGCTGGGATTCGTAAGGTGAGACAAGAAGGTACGAATCCTCGAGTCCGGACGGATGATATCAAAGTCACCATTGTATAGTCTTTAGCGGATGTGAACAATTAAAAGAGAACAATGGCGCCTTCCCCATATCATGAACGAGCCCATAATTACCTTCATCCAGAAATCGAGTAAAGTTATAGTTATTTCCTTTTTGGGTCTATGTTTTTGCTAATTGTCTGAAAATCCGATGATAAAAATGACTTATAGCCGGACAATTTGAGGGCCAAGATTTCAAACTTTGTGGTGATTTTCTATATGTTACATACAATTGTGTGAAGAAGACGAAGATACAAGCAGCAACTCAATTGAGACGTACGGAGCAATGCCTCAATATCACAGTATTCAGTGCAGGCTGGAACTATGCCATTACATTAGTTGTCTGCCATTTTGATGAGTATCTCAACACTAGGCTTGGGTCTAATGTATGTACTTTCACATAATAGCGTCATAGTAGCGGATTTATAGTTGTTCCATGATTAGTCCGACTACTTTAATCAACACACTATAAAGCCCCAGGAGCCACGGCTTGACTAAAGCAACAGAGTTGAAATCAATGGAATGTGTTCGTGGCGTCTTGTGATTTAAACTTCCAAGGTCCTTGTCCTACATAATCAAAATGCCTCAAGTATAATATGTGAGTTAGAAATGGCAGAGAAAAGAGAAGTGAGCAAGATTGACCATGCATATACATAGATACTGCACAGTGCAATGAGTATAGTGGTGGATATTGATACAGGATGGTTTTATTCTGTAAGTCTAGCCTTTGTACCTCGCTTATAGTCTAAGCCGTCTAATGGCGCTTGTCGGACCATCCACATCTGTCAGCCGTTGTTTCACTAACTGCACCAAGAATGGTAGTTTTTATTTTATTTAGAAAATCTTATTATATGAGGTGAGTCAAGAGACTTCATTTTCTCTTCATAGCTTAAGTCTTGTATTGTGTCTTGTTTACACTTATCGTCTGGTATTAGAAAATTTGAGCTTAGGATCAGATATTAATAGGTTAGTAATATATGCCAATATGTATATATATACACATCCATAGATCAGAGTTCATCGTTAATACCGTATTCAGTAGATATCCGCTCATGAATAGTAGAAAAAACATGGGAAAACATGGTTCAATATGGTATATATAATCATGTCATTACCGGAACGCAATATTCTTCTTCCATGATAAGCGATGTAAGATTCGGTTTTGGCTCTCATGATAAATATAAATATAATAACCAAGTCCGGCATCTCAAACGTTCCATAGCTATCCAGACACATTAGAAATACATATAACCAATATGACGAGAAACATATAAAAGACTGTTACCACTGTTAGTACAGACATTATGTAGCTGTGATGAATTTCCGTAAGTTTTCCTCATGATTGGCGACTCATATTACTTGGCTTACTAGAACTCAAGAAAGAGGAACTGTCTCATACGGGCCTTGGGATGTTGCAATGGAACAGGGATATTTTTGATAGCGACCCCGGGAACAAGAGAGGATACACAAATACTCATTTTTCTCTCTAGTTCTTTTGGTATCTTAACTTTAGGCGATTTGATTGACTTGTTTTCTCTCGCTCTATATAGCAATCCATTAAACAGCCCTAGCAGCTATTTTTGAGATAGATAGAAACAGTGACGTTGTAAGGGAGATTCAAGCGCTGATATGATTTTCCGATTAAGCCTCGACGGAAATATATTCTCAGAGGGAGAGATACTTATATTGATTACAATTTATCTTGCCCCAAAAGCTTTGTGGGAGGGTGCACAGCTGTTCTTTTCCTATAGATAAACGAAGTAACACACACACACACACACACACATCCAGGTCCCTTTTCACTCACGCCTTTGATCTTTTCTTTCTGTCAGCTTCCTAGTCATTCCAACAAGAAATCAGTCATACACATTGTTATTATTTCCGCATGGCTACCATGAATGAGTGGGGAGGACATTACCTTCAGGAATATGCTTTGTGAGCTGTGGCGTGCAATCGTATTTTCAAGTATGTGAGAAGGTCATACTGTAAAACTAGCACGTACATATCTGCCTAGTCGCGAGTGAGATGGCACTGGTGGTAGCTAGTCACGAAAACTGATTGAAAAGACGGGACAGTAGAGAAATTCAAATGCCTCCCCACCCAACTAGCTAGTCTTTCTGTAGGAACATATTGCCATGTCTTATGTTGATGAGGGTCAGCTGTATCTATGTGACCGGATTCAGCAGCAGCTCACATATAACCATGGAATCCAAGTACAGCGCCTATAAGTGATGCAATAATATCTCAAGTATATATGTGCGTGTATTTGGACGTAGTTTTATATGTCGATCCCAGCTAAAAATCAACACCCGCTATTAATGAAACACGGCGGATATTTGAGTAGGCGCATTCTTACGAGATCCCTCGCGTGACGATACAAACTAGCTTGGTACATAGTTATAGATTATAGTTGCGTGTTAACCTGTTTCTCTAGTAATATGATACGGTGAATATCCTTTTAATATCTTTCTCACGTTAGAGTTGCATATTGCGTGCAGATTCAAGCCTGTAGAAATGGAAGAAAAGGAATGTGACGGCGTGTTAGTCTCGTCACAGTCACATTTTCTAGCAAGCAAAAAGTACAATACATCAAGTCACTAAAACAGTACTAATAGAATTGCAAAGACCACTAATGTTTCGTTTGCCGGGTGGAAGTGATAGGGAAAGTGGGCTGATTTAGCTCCGCATGATATAGTTAGTTAGTTGGTTATCACAATAATTCTAATGATGCTTAACTAGTTAGTCATTCATATATAAATCACACTAAATTGTATCTCTACTGAATAGATTTTTGTCTGAAATTATAGTATCACGACTCACAAGGCCTATTTTGAATATATAATTTCCAATGCTCAAAATAAATCCAGGAAAAGAAAACACAAGTATCTGCAATATCACACCCTGCAAGAAAGTGGATTCCTCAATATCCTACAATTTTGGATGGTTAATATGCAGGCCGGACCTGCAGCTACTTCTTTTTTCCTTAGCACCCGGACTTCAAAATGAATCCAACCACCCTTCCTGCAGGGTGAAATGAGGTTTTCGAGAAGACAAACAACACATAAAAATACTAAACAATGACTTGGCCATGAAGACCCTGCAATCTGTATACATGTATGTATGTATGTACATATATTGCACA
>RHDR01000719.1:0-15036 GCA_009806295.1 Davidsoniella neocaledoniae
AAGAAAAGAAAAGAAGCGGATGAAGAGTATCAGAAAAGAAAAAAAAGAAACGACAAAGACAAAAGAAAACAGAAAGCACCTATAGAACAAGGAGTCTATCGAGAAAGACAAAGGCATAAACACGAATTCACAAGGGCTCATCATCATTCTGCTATGTTCATACGATTCTTTATCTGTTCTTATGCCTCCTTAAGACCGAATTTTTGGCGGTAAGTCTGGATGTAAGGAGCGGCTAGAGAAGCGCAGCTACGCTCGCCAGAGGCCGAACACTCGTTCATGTGGATAACAAAGTCGCCTTCCTGGAACTCACCGCCGTTGGTAGCATCCTGGTACGAGTTGATGGTGCGCTGGGGAATCATTCCGAGTCGTGAAAGGATGGTGGGATGCCATTGGATGATGTGCTCCTGTTGATACGATTAGTGTGAGTTGCTGAATACTTCGACCGTGTATCATCACGATGGGATATAGGAGGGACGTACCAAAGCGTGGGTATCAGCACGCTGGAAGTTGTAGCTACGGTAGAGAGGATCGAACCAAGTGTCCAGGAAGAATTTGGCCCACTCGCCATTGCGGACTACGAAGCTGGCGGAGGACATGCCCTTGGAGTCTTGGGTGATGGCCAGATCAATGTCCTCTCCCTTGAGGTGACCAAAAGTCTTGATGATGCCATCGGGAGGGACGATAGATTGGTCGCGGATAATCGACTTGTCAAGCTTGGAGTTGGTGAGGAGGTCGCGTTCAGGCTTGATAGTGGGATCCATGATGAGAGAGTTCTGGTCCAGATACCAGAAGAACTTAGCCTCAGGGTACTTGGCCATGGCATGGCGCATGGCAACGACTTTAGTCCAGGACATGGGAGCGCCGTTAAGATCGTAGTCGCCAGCCTTGGCAAAGAATGTACCATAGCCTGGAGAATGACATGATTCATGTTAGCATGAGGTTCTACGTATCCATTTTTTGCCGGTTCAAGTGTTGGACAGAGAAGTTGGTGATGATGTATGTTATGCGTGCTGTTGTGCTGTGTTGAACGACTTGCTGCGGCCACCCGAGATAGAAAAAAAAAGCTTAACTGGTAGCGGATATCACGAGCAAGCGTCACATGCGCCGTTTTCACCGAGTTGGCGACAGGTAGAAGGAAACATACCATTCTTCTTGGCGTAAGCCAGACGGTTATCCTCGATGTTCTTGATGTAGTCGTGCGGGTGGCCAGTACCATCAAAGGCCGTCACGACAACCACTGGCGGCTCGCCCTTTATGACACGAGGCTTGGATCGGTGAGTCGAGCTAGAGCCGCCGGAGAACAGATACCAGAAACCGAAGATGGTGAAGAGAACGATTCCGATAAGCTTCATCTGACTCTTGCCGACATATGGTATCTTCGAGCGGCGCGGCTTGAAATGCGTCGGATTGGAATCTTTCCGCGCTGGGTAGGCGTAATGCATTGTGACGGATAGTGTAGTGTATTTTTCGTCTTGGTGTTTTCCGTATCGTTGGTACGGTTTATAGAAGAGGAAGACTTTGTTCCTTGCGACACCGAGGCTATCGAGAAAGGAAAGCGGAACGGAAGCCGAGAGGCGTAGATCGAGAGCGAAGTTGAGTGGGCAGAATGCAGGCTATGATCGGGACAGATCGCGGATGCGTGGCTGTATCTGGGGGACAGGCCAGAAAGAGAGAGAGAAAGCGGTCGAGCTTTTTGGGCTACACCTGGCAGATGCAGAATCACACGAAGATCGGCGGTGATGGGCTCGGCTGGCGGTTTCAGGGTAGCAAAAAATAAACTCAAAAAATAGCCAGCTATCTAACTAGACCTCGAAGGGGGGAGGAGGGGAGACGATGAAAAGGCAAGAAAGACGAAGCTTTGCAATGGTTTCTGTTTCTAAAGAAAGTGTATCGACGGGTCTAAGAGAGCCAGGCCAATTGGTTAGATCCGAATCCAATTGCTCAGGAATGTTGCCAGAAGAGTGCGCAGAAAGGGAGAAGATGATGGCTTGCTTGGTAGTTTGAAGTCGTAGCAATTGTGGAAGAGAGCTGCGCAGAAGACGTGCCCAGCAACAAAATGGCCAAATAGCGAAAGAAGATGGTGGTTATAATGAACGAACAGTGACAGAAGCAACTGACTGGGCTCCTGTTGCCCCTGGGCTAATCTGAAATATACCGACAGGACGCTAAGGATTTTTGATCTAGTGTCGTGATTTAGAGGGCCAACCAGCACTAACAAAATCTAGACAACTAAGCATCATTTAAGATCGATCACCTAGGCAAAGCTGCAGATTTTGCATGGAAAAGAATGCATTGATTGTTAAAAATTATAAACTGCACTTATATTAGCTCGTTATATGCTTCTCATAGCTTGTGAACAAAATATCTACGTACAACTAGCTATATCACACAGTCTAGAATCAAGACCTCAGAGCTTCGCTAACTCCAAGGCACAGGTCCAGAACACGAAGTCCAAATGAAAGGAGATTACCATTGAAAACTGCGACACTAGACAGCTTCTCAAGCGGCTTCTATTAGAGTTTAATGCTGTCTGGTCTGCAGTAATAACAGCAGCAGGGATGAATCGTTATGCTGGTTAATTTTATCCCGCAACATAAAAGTCATGTGACTTGGGATAGCAAGCGGGAAACTGGACTTGCTATTGCCAAGACTTTTGTTTTTTTTTAGATACTGGTGCTCTCGTAATATCGTTATAGGCAATGGAATAGAAGCTTCATAGAATGCTGTGAGCACGAACATGGAGCCGCATAAAATCCAAGGGAGAGGCCAGATAATGCCTGCATTCTACTTGCATGTGTAATTTGCTTCTGTGATCGACGGCTAGCTTATTTGCCCACTACTGTTATATACTTGACGTTATCTGATGTACGACTTGAATGTCTTGTAAATCGTTTATTACAAACTAACTACAGTAACTAGATTTTAAAGCGCCAGAAACTCAAAATTATACATGACTACGGACAGTTTTAAAAGATGAAATGTACCTATCAAAGTTGAAACCACGGATGCAGCGTCCTAACCAAGAGCATTCTCCCAAAGAAGATTGCATTTCTGGATGAATAGGAGCATGAGGCACAAAGTAGTCTAACAAGATGATTCTCCAAGGAGGCTTCAGAGTAGAGCTACCCTCAACGAGGAAAGATGAAGTCGGGCGTCATATTGAAAGTTCTAGCCAAAACGGATAGAGGATCGTCGACGAACACCGGATCTTGTTCTCTGCACACAGACTAGTCGACTCAAAACGGAGAAGCAATCAAGAGGCAACTTAAGAGTGTGCAGGCTAACAGATAGAAGACAGCAAGGCTGAATAATTGCTTATACATTTGTTGTGAAAAGTCATCATGGTTAGTTAACAAGGCGAGTTATATTGATAGTGATAGGACTCAATGACATGATCTTTAGTCCAGATAAAGATCGAGAGATGCCGAACAGAATGTTGCTTAGTTGATCGAAACAAGATCAAACTTTCTGATCGAATTGAAAGCCAAGTCTTGGATTATACATGGCGATATCTTAGAAATATTGAATGGTCGAGGATGTGAAAAGGGAAGAATAAAAATTTCTGTACGCGCGACAATATAAAAGTCCGTAAAGATCCTTCTCACAAACCCCACTTTTATCTAACTGCTTCTTCTCAATCATAGCTACATAGAATGATAATACAGGTAATGACAGTACGAAGCTCAATTCATAAGTGACTATGTTTAATTAAGACTACAATTAAGAAGATTGAAACTTGAGCAACAGATCATTAAGTAGCGACAGGTTGATATAACAAGCTCACCAACTCTGGTCGGCTAAACGCCGGTAACTGATGTGTTACTGATATCACGTGCTGCACGATATAACTTGATTATTAGGGTTATAATAGGGTCTAGCAAGCTGCCGTCATCCTACTACGTTTTAGACATTCAGCCTAGGAGAGCTTGACGCGCACTGGAGTTGCCTGAAGCTTTAGTAGTAGAGCTCCAGCCTCGTGTGGTCCACAGAAGGCACCCTAAACCACCAAAGCAACATCACCACACAAAGCTACATATATGCAAATTGCGCTGCACAGTCTTTGAAGACACTTATCTTGTTTCTTTTTTTCTGGCTGCTGTTTTTTATTGTACGATTTCCATTTCCGCAACATGGCTTACAACTTCTCCCTCACTACTTTCTCCCCCAGGTAAAGCTCCCCGCACTACATCCCACTTCGAAAGACTCCAAGCTAACAATATGCAGCGGAAAGCTGGTCCAGATTGGTACGATCCGCCCACGGGAATCCACGGCCCAATGCACAGCAAGGCTATTCCGGAAGCCTTCTGATATGGCCTGAGACTAACATTTTTGCAGAGTATGCCCTCAATGCTGTGAACCAAGGTGTTACTGCTGTTGGTATCAAGGGTAAGGACGATGTGATCTTTCCCAGCTTTCCGGGTGCTGTAACTAATATTATTTCACAATAGCTACCAACGGTATCGTACTTGCTACTGAGAAGAAGTCTTCTTCGCCCCTCGCCGATCCCTCTTCGCTCACCAAGATCACCGACATTACTCCCAACATCGGCATGGTGTACGCCGGTATGGGTCCCGACTACCGTGTGCTAGTTGACCGCGCCCGCAAAGTATCGCACACAGGCTACAAGAGAATCTATAACGAATATCCACCCACAAGAATCCTGGTACAGGATGTTGCCCGTGTCATGCAAGAGGCGACACAGTCCGGTGGTGTGCGCCCTTACGGTGTTAGTTTGCTTGTTGCCGGCTGGGACGAAGGTATTCTCCCCGATGAGGAGGTCGAGGCTATGGCTGCCGGCAAGGCTACTCCAGAGAAGAAGAAGCCTACTGGAAAGACTGGTGGTATTCTGAAAGGCGGTCCTATGCTTTACCAGGTCGATCCCTCAGGTAGCTACTTCCCGTGGAAGGCCACTGCCATTGGCAAGTCTGCCCCCCAGGCTAAGACGTTCTTGAGAAGCGGTATTCCGAAGATCTCGAGCTGGAAGATGCTATTCACATTGCGCTCCTAACACTCAAGGAAACGATCGAGGGCGAGATGAGCGGCGAGACCATTGAGCTAGGTGAGTTGTGCCATTATCCTAATCATCTTGGTCTTCGCAACCAGAAATATATCGAGATAACTAACATATATTACTCTATAGCTATCGTTGGCCCCCCTGCCGACCATCTACTAGGTATCGAAGGCGTTACGGGTACACGGGGACCTCGGTTCCGGAAGCTATCGCCCCAAGAGATTGATGACTACCTCACAAACCTCTAAGTGACCGATATGTAATCGGCATTCATTAATGAAATGACGTTATGGCTTCTTATTTTTATTGGAACTGAGGGAAATGAATAAATAATCACATCAGCAAGCAAGCAAAGCAATTATCACATCATGTTCAAGATGAGTCTTAGTATATACTGATGTCCATGCTAACGGTCCTCACCCGTGTCCGAGTACTATATCGCATTCCAAAGTTGGCTTATATAATAATGTGTCAGATTTAAATGTGACTAACAAGGGAGTACACATATGAACTTTGCTAATTAATACGCTGCCACCACTTTTTGATATTGAGGCGGCATATTGGTGATTATGCCGTTTCTGTAAGCACAAGCGACGAGTAAGGCCCAGCATGAACAGATCGTACTATTTCCCCTTCGCCAACATTAACTCGTAGTGGCGTCCATTCATCAATCCACTCCTCTGAGGCATCATGGCCGTTATGGCACGGCAGCATGCGTCCTAGCTGGCCGTTTCGATTGCTGCCTCGCCCTAAAACTTGGCCATCGGCAGTCAACACAAGCATATGGCGAGAGCCCAACGCCATATCAGCAACGTCGGAATCGAGATCTAGTGGGGTTGGTTCGGACCAAAGTTCATCCATGACTGGCTGTTGGCCAGGACGACCGCCCCATACATAGAGATCACCACCTTCCGTCAACGCAGCTAATGTGTAGCCACCGGCATCTATAGCTGTGATTCGGCCGGTGGGGAGGTCATCTAGCATCGCTATCCTACATAAGTGCTTTTGTTGTTGATGACGCCCCAGAGTGGTACTAGTAGAAGGGGGAGCTGTGATGGGAACAGCGTTCTTGGCTGCCTGGCTGTTGCTCTCTGCATTGGGTATGTCAGTGAATTCAGAGTTCCCGAGGCAGCTCGGATACCGGATATCGCCATAAACCCAGACGGAGGAGTCATCTAGCAGCATCAGAATCCCGGCATCATATGTTGACATTTGCCAGATTGTACGGATGCCTAGATTAGTGCTGGGATCCAAATTCACTGCATCACATACACTTGACAGCTTTATGGGATCTTGTCCTGCTAAAGAAGGTATGTTAGTGCATTGGTAAATAGTCAACGATAGATGGCATTTGTGATTATCTAGTGTCCACAGAGATGTATCTCATAGCATTGTACGAGAAGGAGCCCGAGTCCAAGTTGACACAGGATGTCTAGCGCATCCCCTTGCGGGCATTGATGGTCGGACTTTTCTGCATAGGTTAGGCGGCCAGATTGGAATCTTATTATTCACCCCCTTCGACGCTCCGTGAGGCCCCGAAGTAGCAGCCGGGTCGACACTAGACATGATTTTCACAAGTGGATAAATCATGCTTGATGTGAAAGGTGTAGCGTTGTAACGTACCGTGGACGCTGTAGCTGAAACCATGACAGAAATCGGAAGTTGAGTTCAAATTCCCGACAATCGATGGCGGTGAGATCTGATCCGGAGCTAAACCGGCTATCACCAAAGAGAAATCTTTGTTCACTACTAGTCCATTTTGATAGTTAGAATCATAATTCAAGAGGAGCCAGATGTGTGTTTATGTCTAGGCACCAGAATAAAATATATATATCCTAGTTTGACAACTGACTGACACATGGAATTCCTCTGCAATGAAAAGGAACCAACTATCCTTGTTTGGGCCGTCCCGTTCTATATACAGGCTGCAGATAGCTACATTGTAAGGCTACTAATTATGACTATGGAAGAATAATAAAATGGAAATGTACAGATATACATGTAACTGGCAGTGAAACAGAGTGGCATACATGGAATCCTTTAGAGATTATCGGTATTGTTTCAATATAAGCAAGATAAGATATGTGGGTTGGTGACATACCTAGGGTATATGTAAGCCGGGCTGTGACTAATTCGAGATTGTCTGAAGGGCCCAAGATGCGGGCAAAGTCAATGAAATCCATAGGTTCATCGAGGAATTGTACATCTAAAGATGGTAATTTGCCGGTCTGGGCAGACGCAAAGTCCAGTTGGCCCCAGGCATTATGACCGGAAGCATAGAGTGTTTTCATATAGGTGGTGTAGATCCAATATCAACAGATATTAATAAATATCGATATGGTGATAAAATCAAGGCAAAGACTAGCTAGGAAGGCAAGACCGTTGTGGATATACTTTGCCTCTCAATAAAATTTTCCTAATAGGGAAAATTCTAGCACCGATGGACATTATAAAATTTAAGACTGTAATTATAGTGGCCTAATGGGTTGTCAGACAGATAAAGAAACTGATGAAGAAATGGATTCTGATAGCGACTCCGGGGGCCAATGACATCACAGCGCCGAGTAGCTTAATAGCGCAGCTGCGATGTTTGGCTGCCTGGTTTCTACATAATAAATTCAGTTAGGTGAGCAGCCGGTCCGTCACACGTGATTCGAAGCGCCCAGTACAAGCTTTAGTTTTCACGTCGAAAATGATTGCGGTGCACCGGGAGGAGAAAATGCATGAGCAAATACGACGTCGTCTATCTACAGGTTCTATCTAATATACGTACATAGATTGGAACCATTTGCTCTACTAGCTATACGCAGAAGGAATACAGACAGACGCCGTGCTGAGCTGGTCTGAGCTGTTCTACGCCGTACCAGATCGTGGCGGTCAATACAAAGCTTCAATATAGCCGCTTCCAGGCACGAGTCTGGCTCTATTGCTAGTCTTTAGAGCAAAATGCCTAGTCGATTAGCTTGAGAACAGCTCAGTGGCAGAATCTTGTACACTTGACTGCTGGAGCTAGTGAAACCCTTAGTTGGTGGTTGTATATATAAGCGATTCTAACGGGCCAATCAATTACTCAGTTTTGGGCATTTTGGCAGTTTTGGACGTGCTCCCGCATATAGCTTTTTTTTTCAAATTTATGACTAGTCAGCTCTGCTTACGGCCATTCCGAACCAAGGTCAAGCAGCTTGAAGCAGTATACATAGACAATGTGAGCATCTCTCTCTATTTTCGGGTCCTTCTTCTTTCTTGTTTTCTCTCCATGCTATACTATCCCATACTATCCATTGTCTCAGACTGCTGCTTGTTCGTTGCGTCTAGCATTCAGCGCCACCTCAACTCACCTGTCCCCCCCCCCCCCTGTTGCCCCTACTAATTCCAAAAAGCATCACTTACACTGTTTCCAACCAACATCCCTTGCTAGGCTTTTCTCGGCTCACCTCCAACTGCCAGACTACCATTAGGCAGATAAACTTCTTTATTCTTTCCTTCACATACCTCTTTCCTCCTTCACCTACAACCCAGTCCTGCATGGTATAGCTATTATTCGTACCCCTCTACACCCAAGTCTACACACCCTTCCACTGACAAAGTTCCTAGCCTACGTGCAGGGGTAAGCACTCATCATCACTACCGAATAGTCACTACCGGCGACGTAGCTACCATCATTCCGGGCACAAGGCGCCATGTCTACCACGTCCGACTATAGCTCAGATGATGAGCAGCCCAGTCCTCACTATGACGAGCTCCGAGTCGAGGACGTCTCGCCGCTCTCTCCCAAGCAGCCTCGTTCTTATAGTTGCAGTCCGTCGCCTCACAAACGCCAGCGACTGGACAGCTTGTCTGTAGATGAAATCACCGAGCAGCTCGATTCTGCACCTACCAACGCCATGGCTGCCAGAGCTTATCAGCTGGAGATGTTCGAGGCTAGTCTGAAACGCAATACTATTGTGGCTGTATGTACTACTCTAGACTATTGATCCTCGTATCTATCTATACTGACAATATTTCTTTTCCAGATGGAAACAGGAAGTGGCAAGACTCAAGTGTAAATCTCTATTACTCCAAGTTTTCCAGGTGGCATATATTGACCGGTTTACAGTGCAATCCTCCGTCTACAACAGGCAATGGCAGACACCGAACTAGTAGGCAAATCCAAACCATCTTGTCTATATATCTATCCATGACTGCTGGTCATACTAACTCTGTCTAGACTGCCTGGTTCCTGGCCCCAACGGTCTCTCTTTGTATGCAACAGTACGATGTGATCCAGCAACAGATACCGTCTGTGAAATGCAGAATTCTGTACGGCAGCGATGAGATCGAGTCCTGGTCCAACGAAAGAACCTGGAACGATGCTCTCAGGCGTCCGGATCATTGTCTGCACTTATCAGATTCTATGCGATGCTCTAGACCACTCCTTCCTAAAGATGTCTGAAATTGCTCTATTGGTCTTTGATGAAGGTGAGTCCTCGCAAGCACAAGCTAGCCTATCCTTTCTCATGTAACTAACAATATGTAATAGCTCATAACTGCGTTGGTAACTCACCTGGTGCAAAGATCATGCGCAATCACTATCACCGTCACAAGTCTCAGGGCAATCCAGTCCCGGCTATTCTTGGTCTGACAGCCAGTCCCAGTATGGATGCCAATGTAGACAACGTCGAGCAACTTGAGATGACCATGGATGCTATCTGTTCATCGCCCAAAATCCACCGCGAGCAACTACTTGCCAAAATCAACCGACCTAAACTAGAGGCCCTGAAGTTCCCCAAGACCGACATGGTGTCCCAAATAACGTCGCCTGTCCTCACGTCTCTCAGCACACTATTCAGCAACTACAATATCAACAATGATCCCCGGGTTGTCCGCTTGAGATTTGAAGATACAGAGTCTAGCCGGATGAGACTCAAGGCTATCGCCGAACGCCACGACACTTTCGTCCAGCGTCATGTGCGGACGACCGCCCGAAAGGTCGATGTAATATACGAGAATCTCGGCATCTGGGCCGCCGAGCAGTATGTTTCAGAAGTCTTCCGTGTTTACCAGCTTGGCGCCGGACGACTAGATCGCAGTTTACGTAGCCAAGAGCGTGTCTATCTAGCACATGTCTCCAAGGATGTCGTGATCTGCGAACCCCGCATAGAACATCTCGGACCGAGCACCATGGCACCTAAGCTGTGCCAACTCATCAACTATCTTGCCAACGTGCCCAAGGACTCACAGGGCATTATCTTTGCCACCGAGCGCAACACGGTTGCTATACTAGCGCACATCTTGTCTATCCACCCTCTGATCGCCGCCAAACACACCATCCGTATGGTTGTCGGCGCCAGCCAAGAGCGCAATACTTCGGAGCTCTGGGACTTGTCCTATGACCACAGACTAGGCATTGATGCCTTACAGCAGTTCCGAGAGAAGAAGGTCAACCTTCTAGTGGCCACCAGCGTTCTTGAAGAAGGTATTGATGTTCCAGCCTGCAACCTTGTCGTGTGTTTTGACCCGCCGCAGGACTTCAAGTCTTTCATTCAACGGCGAGGCCGCGCGCGCAGCAAGAAGTCAGCGCTTGTACTTCTTATTCCTGACACCCAAGAGACTGCCGAAGACTGGGAAAAACAGGAAGACCATCTCAGGAAGATGTACCTTGACGAAGACCGCTATAACAGCCGCATCCAAGAACTAGAGCACGTCGCCGAGTTCGAAGAGTCAGCCAAGGCGTTGGAGCAGGCGTTCATCGTGCCTGGAAGTGGTGCCCGTCTAGACTTTGAAAACGCCAAGGCCCATCTCTACCATTTCTGTGCCGTCTTGGGATCCAATGAGTTTGTGGACGCGCGCCCCGAATTCATATACAAAGAAGATACAACACATGACACCACTTCCACGTCTGCTACTGTTATCCTACCGCCTTTTCTGCCGTTCGAATACCGCAAGACTTCAACTGTTACAGTATGGATGTCTCAACGAAACGCTAGCAAAGAAGCTGCCTTCTTGGCCTACAAGAAACTATACGAGGGCGGCTTCATCAACGAAAACCTGCTGCCCTTTACTGGAAAGGAGTTCTCAGTGCCCATTATAGAGCGTTCAGCTATTGAGATTGTTCCTGGGCTTTTCTCTCCGTGGCCTAAAGTAGCCCAGCTATGGAACGAAGTTGACATCACGCACACATATATACTCAAGGTTCGTGGGCCTAACGGATATATCGGTGGTTCCCACTATATGTCTCTACCAGAAGAGCTGCCTATACTCGACAGTTTCACAGTCTATCTAGATCACGTAACCACTGCCGAGGTCGAAATCACCAAGTCCGACGAAGCCTTCTTTACAACGTATGCTCGGGAACACAACCACGCTTTGCCGCTTGTTTCCATGGCGTTTGGTCACCAGAGATGGGTCGAAAAGAAGGACAACAGCGGAAGTATCATCGCGTTTTTTTCTAAGGATCGCACAATCAGGATGAAGGACATTGGCAACACAGAGCTCTTCCCTGAAGATTTCACGGTTGAAAAATACCCTGCTATATTACGAAACTTGCACCATAGGCCGTATCAGTTCCATGATTATCTACCAGTCAGACCTGTTCCAGAGCAAGTCCAGAAGCGTTTCTCTGACAATCTCGATATCCCGGAAGATTGTCCCTATGTCTCGATTCTTGATCCATACAACAGAACCGACTTTCTCCATCCTTTATTGGATCCACCGGCGCCACCACCAACAAAGAGATACAAACGAGTTCTTCCTCTTCCCTTGCTCACAACAGACGACATTCCCTTCGAGTTTGCCGAGTTTGGGAGACTCGTGCCGTGTATCCACCACGAAGTCAAAGTTCGGCTATTGGTGAAGCACCTATGTGAAACGATTCTAGCGCCCATACAGTTCAAAAATATGAGTGTTGTCCGGGAAGCTCTGACTTCCCGTGCTGCAGTTGAAGCCGTTGATTACGAGCGTATCGAGTTTCTTGGAGATTCGCTGCTCAAGTTCTTCTCCGCCATAAATGTCATGGCCGAAAGTATGTCCTTTTCCATTCTGTATCCTACCAACCAGCCAGCAAATACATAGTACTAACAGTTCCAATAGAAATCGATTGGCCGGAAGGATATCTGACCTTCTACAAGGATGGCATCGTTGCCAACTCGCGCCTACAAAAGATCTGCATCGACCAGGATTTGGCACAGTTCATCATGACCTCTAGCTTCACAGCTCGGAGATGGACGCCGATTCTAATCGACGAACAGCTGAATGCGGCAGATCCTCCAGAGCGGACAGTGTCAACCAAGACACTTGCCGATTTCATTGAAGCACTTATCGGTGCTTCATACATCGACGGCGGTCATAGCAGCGTCGTACAGTGTCTGAAGGTTCTCTGGGGAGACACTCAGAGCTGGAACATGCCATCGTACTGTCGTAACAAGCTCTTCGAGGATGCCGCGGATACACCTCTACCAAAGAATCTCAAAAACCTGGAGAAGCTGCTCGGCTATGCTTTCGAGAAAAAGTCTCTGATCGTCCAAGCAGTTACGCACGCAAGCTTCCTATCGTCCAACTCATGGGAGCGGTCCTTAGAGCGTCTCGAATTCCTAGGCGATGCTATTCTCGACGACATCATCGTTAGGAGACTATATTCGTGGAAGCCTCTGTTGACCAACGCAGACATGCACACTTTCAAGACGGCGCTAGTCAACGGCGATTTCCTAGCCTTCCTCTGCATGTATTACCGTCTCCGTACTGAAGACAGTTCTGGCTCACCTATCTGGTGCTTTATCCGCTACTCATCCATGTCTATGTCTTCCATCATCAAGCAAACCAGGATACGCTTTGACGAAATGAAGGGTGAAATCATGACCCAGCTACAGACCGGCAGACAGTACCCGTGGGATCTTCTTGCCCGTATGCAGTCGCACAAGTTCTACTCGGATATAGTAGAAGCTCTAATTGCGGCTCTATACCTCGACTCTGGTAGTACGGCGCCATGCGAGGCCTTGTTGGAGTCCATGGGTGTCTTCAAGCTTCTAGAGCACTTGATTCACGACAAGGTACATGTAATTCATCCTAAGGAGTACCTACCCAAGGTTGCTGGCAATAAGACGGTCACGTATGATACAGAACGACGCAATACAACTGATGGCCTGTTTTTCAAGTGTACGGTTACCGTCGGTGATGAGGTTTGGGCGGTTATTGATGACGGCGTAGATTCTTCGGAAGCTAAAGTCAGAGTAGCCAAGGCGGCTGTGGATAACTGGAGGGCGAAACGAGTTCCGATCGAATAGTTGGGTGTTTACTCAGCACATGGCGTACATAGTGTTCACTGTCACGATGCTTTAAAAAGTTGTTAAAGCGTTAAATGAAACATCTACTATCAATCTTAGATATAACATGGTAGCACAACAATTAACTAACTCACAAACTCATCGGCTACCAAACCCGGTCATCCGTCCAAACTCAACGTCATCATTTCATGTTAAGTTGAAGATATCTAGACGTAAATGATCGAGTACTACCATAAATAATTGCTGTTAGTAATACCAAGTCGGTTATCAGCTCCGTTCGAATTCAACATCAGTCATACTTGAGTGAAGCATAATATACTACACTAGTACGTTTCCAATGGCCATATTTCTTATCAAAGTCTCTATTCTCATTTCTAGCTGCTGGAATCGCTAATCTTGTTAGGGTAGTAGTATTATAGACCAACAACAACAATAACAACAGCGTTGAAAAGCATAACAGACCTCAGTCTAACTTGGCTTAGCATCTACCTGAACCTAACTTGATACGGCCCCGGATTAGTCACCGGACACATCATTAGCATCCTCCCTTCGATACGCACATCAAAAAAACCGCAGAAATCACAGCGTCAGCCTTCATATACAGAGATAGTAGCAACTTTTACCGGATTAGTAATATCAGCCATAATAGTTTAGTGGTTAGAATACGTCGTTGTGGCTTTCATACCCATGAATTTCTACGGATTATCCGACGTGACCCATGTTCGATTCATGGTTATGGCACATTTACAAGTCGATCAGTAACACGATTGTCATCTTTTTGAATTTTTTGTATAATTTTGGTCTTCTTAGCTGTATATGGGCTGTAGATTGACTTACTGACAAACCTTTCATAAGGAATCAAATTAAATTATAATGCCCTCCATTTCGGTCTATCACGATTCCGACTATCCTTCTCGAGTTTTTAGCTGAGATACGGAACGTCATGCCGCTACCAGTCGATCGAGTCTACGGATAGGTATTCTTTGTATGCTAGTCAGGCGTCGACGATCGTTAACCGGATTGGGTAATCTGTTTCTGGTGCGGTAACACGTCAAGTTTCGGTTTTCCTCGCTTTGCATTTGGCCCCTTATGAGTTGTAGTTATACAAGTATGATAGGGTTTAGAGTTGCTTTGAAACCCTAACTGCCATTGTAGCATTGTAGGCTAGTTGTAGACATATCCAAGGCCCTACTCCCAACAAATGCGATAGCATGGATATCAAAATCTAGCCGCCCATCGATGCATGTGGTATCGGTCAGACTATCCGGTTTGTTCCCTGTCGCCATAGCAAAGAGAAAGAAAGAACAGAACTTTGTCAAATGTCTGTGGTTCGCGCACCACAACTTAAAACATATCAACTCCAATGCCTGTAAAATGTAGCAGATTGGAGGGTCAGTGACAGCGGATTTTCTGAACAGGCCTCACTATTTTGAATATTTGTTGTCTCCTTATCTGGGCAATAGAGTTGGGAACTAGTGCTGAATTTACAGCGAAGAATCACCCACTATAGCTCAAAGTAGCGGATGTGCTACAGGCTGTTATAAGCTGCTAGCAGCACACTCTATAAAGCACTCGCTCTTAATAGGTCAGGCCTGCGTAGTTGGATCCCTCTTCTCTTTCTTCCCCAGCTCTTTGAGGGACTTTGTACTTCAGCACCGCACATTAGTATTTTAGCACAAATAGCAGGGGGTCTTCAAAAAAGGTACTTAGCTCACAAAAGACTAAGTACTCCTCAATTAGTCTTCAAAAGCTGCCAGCTGGCAAAAT